>JABJVR010007038.1:5557-48473 GCA_025773905.1 Chitala chitala | reverse complement strand
GGTAATCTGTACTTAACATTAAAATCTTGCATAGGTGTTCCCTTTTCAGTTATCTTTAATTCTATTTTTGGCCATGTTAACCACTGAAACCCCCCCCCCCCCCCCGAATCCCTGAGAAGGGATACCACACCCTTGGAACAGCAAGCTTTGAACTGAGAGTTTACGCGTGTGCATCCTGAAAAAAGTGCCTGTCTGTGAGAAAAAAATAAAAAAAAAAAAAAAGACCTACAACATTTTTTATACCCGTGAATCTTTGAACAAACAATTGGCCAAAATAACGGGGGTTGCAGAGTCCTTTACGAGGTGGTCTTGTGTTAAGATGGTTATCTTGGAAGTGGAAGCACAGGACACATTTCACTGGTCTTTGGATGTGGTTTGTTCTTGAATTTATTTTTTTTTTCTTTTTGTGACAGGTGTACTGTGCTGCCTCACCACTCAAATTCATGGTGGGTAGAAAGATGTCTCCAGTTAGTCCAGCTCCATCTTTACTGTTGGCTGGCCATGCAAGTGCAGCACGCTGGCTCGTTCCTGGTATGTGGTGCAGGGTCTGGACACAGAGCTTGAGGTGGGGCTCTGAATAGCCTTGTGCACCTTCAGGACCCCTGCCATGCTTTTGTCCCTATTGTCCCTTAAGCTGTCTGAGAACCAGCGGCCAATGGCGGCCTCCACTTCGGTAGGTCCTGAGTTCTTGGGCAGCTCGTTGGCCTCCACGCTGGCATCAAAGAGCCCGATGAGATCATGGGAGGGCAGGGCTGGGGTGCGAGAATGCATTGGCAGGGCAGGGCAGCCGACCTGCTGGTGCAACAACAGTGAGAAGTAGTGGTGGAAGGCATGCAGGCAGTGCGGGCACCTGTGGGACCGCTCATCGGCATCATGCATGCGTCGGTGCATCTTCAAGTGGATGTACTGCGTGAACTTGGTGCTGCACAACTTGCACTGGTATGGTTTCTCACCCGAGTGCAGCCGCAGGTGCGTCTTCAGGTTGCTAGCGCTGCTGAATCGCTTGTGGCACACCTAAAATTGAGCAAGCTTTAAGAAGCGCTGAAACACCTGCATCACAGGTGTGTACTCAAACTGAAAGTTTCGCTATGATCTAGTTTGACAAAGACCTGGCTTGTGCCAGAGCTCAGACGTTAACACAAACAGAGGAAACCCACTGCTGACTCTCTGTTGTTGCTAAAGTTCTGTATTTCACATTTCTGCATTTTTAAATCTTGACATGCATTCAGTAAAAGCAAGTATGCATTTATGTATGCATAGCTTACCTGGCACTCATGAGGTTTCTCTCCTGTGTGGACCAGGTGGTGCTTCTGCAGGTGAGCCAACTGGGTGAAGGTTTTCTTACACAGATGACATTGAAATGGCCTTTCTCCACTGTGGACTCGCAGATGCACCTAAAATGCATGCAGGTATTAATTGAAGCGCAGACACTCGCACACAAATACTAATGCAAAACAGGTGAAATCTACATTTGCTTGTAACAACAGGTGAGTACAGAAAGAAGCTGGTAAGAATGCTGGTCAATTAGGGCTTCTCACCTTGAGGTTAGACAACTGGCCAAAAGTCTTGTTGCAAATGTTGCATTCGTACTTGATCTTGCCATTTTGTTTCTTCAGGGGGTAAGGCAAGGATTTGTGCCCTGGAGTAGGATGGCCTTTGGGTGTGGCTTTGCTAAGGTTGACAGCCTCATCACATCCAAGAAGGAGATGCTGGGGTGTCTTAGGTCGTTTGGGTGGGGGGGAAAGTTCAGGTGTAGTTGGGGCTGTGCTGGGAGGGGTCATGTTTGGGAGCTGTTCCTTCAGCCTGCTGTGAGGAGGTGTTGGGCAAGACAAAGGGACAGGTAGAAGGCCAGGCTGTGTAGGTGTGGGGAGGGGCAGACTATCACTGCCCACACAGCCATACTTAGAAGATCCTCCAGGGAGCAGCAGCCCTTGGTACACTGGGGAGTACTGGATCAGCTGTGGGTAGCGAGGATTGTAGGGTGGCACTAGCTGGTACTGGAGAGGCAGAGGTCTAGAGGTAGGGTAGAGCGGGTAGGGAATCAGGCCATCCCTGTAGTCATACAAGCCATGAAGATGGAGTGGGAGTTCTCTGTGAGAGATCGGGGGCTCTCTGTGAAAGATGGGCAGCTCTCTGTGAAGGACAGGGAGCTCTCTGTGGGAGACAGGTAAACGTGGACCATAGAGCTCAGTGTGCTCAGAGCAAGGAGCTTCCCTACATGTCAAGTGGTTCTTCTCCTGCTTTTCCTGGCGGATGTCCATGACATGATCATCCGGGGTGTCAGGAGGAGTGTCTCGCTCCAGAGTTTCCACATCCACGCGCTCCTCTGTCACGCTGTTCTCCTTCCAGGAGTCCTCATCTGCTCTCCGCTTCTGTAAACTTTGGTGTTGTTCCAGACCCCAGGAACAGAGAGGTAGATATGGCTTGTGTAAATCTGACTCCCTCAGGTTTGCACTCACTAGCTCTGCAAGGTGAAGACACAGACGGGTTTTAGTACCTCTTCTGCTTCAGATAAAACACGTTCTATATGAACTGGAATTGATGCCACAGGAAAACATCAAAACCCGGTGCTAATTGCGAAGCTTTTAGCTAATTTCTTAGCCCAATTCTGCTTTCATGCACACACACGTAAATATATACATGGATATAACATTTTTGGTAAAATTTGTAAAACGAATATTACTAACTGCTCAGATAATAATAAAAAATAATATGTGAGTGTGCACATACCACTGGCAATGTGCCTATCACTGTCTTTCTGATGTCAGTCTGTCACTAAGTAAATGCAGATGAGTGTGAGAGAGAGTGTTAACCTTTGTGTGTTCCTGTCAATGCATGCGAGGGAAATATGTGGCTGTCAGTTTGTGTGCAAGGGTGTGTGGCAGTATCTCTTTGAATGTCTTGTGGAATGTTTGTGGGTGTCTCGATGTGTGAATGTGTACAGATATTTGTGTGCGCAAATGAATGTATGAAAGAGAAAGTTGGGAGGGAGGAGTACAATTAGGCAGAGAATGTGAGCGACAGCGGACTCGTGCCTCGCTCGCTTCTTCGTACACAGGCATGTGTTCCAAACCCTCTCGCGGCACCGTGTGCCTCGCCATTAAAAGTTTCGGTTTCCAACTAACAGCTCCGCGTAAAATTCTGTTTATGTGTTTCGTGAAAACCTGTATGGTGAAAAGTGAATTCCTCACGATGCAGCTGCGGTATTCTCTAAAACGAAAAACGACCATACGATTCTCTCCGTGACGTTCCCTTCTGCAAGAAGTGCGCTGTCACTGTTGCTTGTCATAGGCAGTGCTGAGTTAAACCAAGAACTGGCCGAATGAGCGTGATGGTGTTTTTGTATATAACATTTCCAGGCAGTGCCCTATCATATTTAACGTCTCCCTTTGCTAGGGTCTGTGTAACTTGTTTCCTCACATATGACAGTAAATGTGCATAGACGAGAGTGGCGGTAGCAAGAACTGCGGGCATCCCATAAACTGTTCCACCTGTCATTAACTAAATAAATCCCTAATTTTGCAGGTAGGTAGTAGATACGTATATAACACAGCACAACCGCAAAACGCAAACCAAAAAAAGAAATTAAATTAATTTATATATATATATATATAGTAATACACGGAGGAACGTAATCCATCTGTTATTCACCCGCAAAAAGATTTAGTCATATGTAATGCTGACTAATTATTAAATAAATTTTTAAATGCTGACAAAATGTTTCCTCTTAATGATGAATTTTGAGGGTACTCTTGCCGTTGGCGTATTGCTGTTTGAGGACGAGGTGGGGGTGTGGGGTCATCTTATTTTCTCGTTCCCACTTTCCATTCTCGTAGCTGCTTAAATCCAGCTGTTTTACTGGCATGAAATGCACGTGGGCTTTCAAAAAACTGATTTCGGTTTCCTGTGTGTTTCATTTAGAAAGTCTCACAAACCAAAATCTTTCTGCTATGTCACCAGACCTATCCGAAAATAAAGAAAAACATTCGATCAGCCTTATATCTCGACTACTTCGTCTTTAATTGACTTTTATTAACGTTTTTCTGGCTTTAGGCATCTTAAGATCTTGCGGTTCAAAGCTAATTATACATTTTAAAACTATTTAAAAAAATCAGAATAACGTGTATGCCAATATACAAATGCTATTATAAATATCTATGTGTTTTCAGTGTGTTATACTTATTTTACAGCGAATATGAACACGTGATAATATATTTATAATCCTGTGATGTACTGATAACATTAAAATGTAACAAGACTGGTTTTCATGCAATCTTAAAACGACCGTCACAGGGTCACAACATCAGGTGCTGCGGATGGATGTATTCCCGAAGGAAGAGGGTGTCTCTCTCTGTCTCTCTCTCTCTCTCTCTCTCTCTCTCTCTGTCTCTGTGTGTGTGTGTGTGTGTGTGTGTGTGTGTGTGAGAGAGATAAGTCAACATTGTTTAAATAAATTATCTGCAATCATATTAACGAACAAGTAGGTACAGTAAATGGATGGGAGATTTTGCAAGTATTTGCGTTGCGTTGCATGTGTATTTATTCTGAAAGTAAGTAAATTTAAGGGAAAGTGGGTAACCCAGCTACAAGGATGTGGTGTTCGTGGAACTTCGCGCAATAACACTCCTACGAAAGTCAGTCACAAAAGGAACTCCGCTGCAAACCAGTCCTGAGAATAAGGAACTCGAAAAGTACATGGGTTTTCAAGGAACTCCATATCAGAACAGTAAAATTGGCTCTGCATAGCAATTCCAGAAAAATAACCACAATAATTTCAGATGGGATATATTGTGATAGCCGGTATTTTTATTCGTTTTAACTGAAGGTCTATGATTCGCATGTCCCAGAGCTAAAATGCACTATCGATGCTGGGAAGTTGCTGGGTGATTATGTAAAAAAGAGCGTTCCGCCTCCCCCCTTTTTTTTTAAATTTTGGTTGAGGATGCACGTTATACCAACTTTGTGGCTGCACAGGAATGTTTCAACTTGTTCAATTTAACGACTACTGTAATGTTACATATCCTTGCACCGATCAATAAAACAGCTACTTCTCAGTCCAGCCCTTTTGTTTCTTTAAATCGGAATTAGCCCCACTTTTTATCCGACTTCTACAGCGCGTGTCCAAAACTGGAGTTGAACGTCTCCCCAACACGTTTCATATATTTACACGTCAACGGTTGTTGAAGCACGTATGACAAAGGGTGATTTGCAGAATGGAGAAAGGACGCACATACATGTAAGATAACATAAAATCACCCTCGTGCTTTCATAACTTTCCCACATCATTGACTGGCCTGAATGTTTTAATTTTATACTACTTTACTAACCCCGAGGGAAATTACTTATCTGCATTTATACCATCCCCTGAAGGGACTAGTGGGCAGCCAACCACAGGTAGTGCCCAGGGAGCTAGCACAGAGAGTCGATATTGTGTGTCTTGATGTGTATTTTGAAACACTTCAAAAAAAAAAAACCATACACCATTCAGGCTGTCTTATGGGGGAGGCGTGTATTGTGCCTGAAATCCTGCTGTTATGTCTGCTGCAAACAGCACAGATTCAGGTTTGGGAAGCTGACAATGTGCAGATATTGAGGGAGGCAGCACTCTGACCACAGGCACGAGACAGGGTCATAGGAGGACAGCTGGTTAGCATGTGAAGATCAGGCAGGAGATAAGAAGGTGGGAAGAGGACTTCAGGTTGGCAAGGGGAGCACGGTGGTTGGCTTGATGCCTGAGGGACTTACTCTGTCTGTGTGGCAGGTCCTGTCCTGGCGCACCTCGCAGCCGCTGGCAGAACTCACGGCTGTACCACACCAGCAGCTCCTTCTGAGCTTCAATGGGCCGTAGGGTGTAAAAGAAGATGTCTCCTCCATTCTGGCATGCCGCCAGGTTCTGCTCAGACTCTGAGCGGGCAGGGTTGACGTAGCGCATCCAGTTGCTCCGGTGCACGTCGTAGCCGTCAATGAAGTGGTGCAGCTGCCCACCACTATAGATCTGCATTGTGAGAACAAATAAAGGTTGATTTCGCCATATCTTACGTCCTCACACACATGCATGAGATGCCGCGATGGTCCATTCCATTCAGCAATCCACACAGACTCGTAACAACCTAATCATGCATCGTACACCTTCTTAAATGCGAACGCGCTCTTCTGAGTATAATCTGTCATGTGCTGCATATATGTTTTGTACGTGCTGCACGTTGCAGTATGCATCAGGTTATCATCCTGCATGTTACTCAGGAACAGCACGAAAGGTAATTAAAGCGTAATGGTAAGGTGTCTATTGCATCTTTTGTTCACCAGTGATAGCTTGTCATTCTAGATGCCAGCAAAAAGGATGTGTTTTTGAGAGCCAGATATGGGCACATACAGTGGAATCTGACAACCCTACTGTGGTCTGCCCCTGCACCTCTATCCCACATGCAGATGGAATTAATACTCTAAACTGTTTTTTCAAAATTCTGCAGTGCCCCAGAACCTCTATCCTGCAGGCAGATTGGAATGAATATACTGTTCTTTCAAAAGTCTAGAGTGTTCCAGCACCTCTGTCACACACAGATTGAAATAAATACTATGACCTGCTCTTATAAAACTCTAGAGTGCCCCAGCGCCTCTGTCCTGCAGGCAAATAGGAACAAATTTTACACAATGCTCTTCCAAATATCTACAGCACCCCATCACCTCTGTCCTGCATCCAGATCAGAATAAAAACTGCACAGTGCGCTTCCCAAAGTGAAGAATGACCACAAAGACAGCAAACTGTAAAGTTGCAAGTCTTAAGCAATGCTCAACAGTTTTGCCCGTTCGTGGCCGCAGTGAAAATGGTGATCACCTCTGCCATGAACGCGCTGGAAGGTCAGTGGTCCGCGTTTAACTACGGCGTCCTCTTCCACCTGCGTGGGCTGTGCGTTTCTGTCTTGTCCTGTCTCGTCTGTGCTAGATGAGGAGTTTGACGCCGTATACCCTCCTCTTTGCCGTGTGGGCAGCCTCAGCTGAGTGCCCTGCTGTTTCTTCGCCACCTCGCCTGCGTCAAACCCTGCACTCACTGTGTGTTTTCTCAGTCAGTCACTGACATAAGTGTACTCGCCTCCCTCCTTTATTGGTGTTAGCCTGTAGGCGGAACCATGTGCTCACGCATGCACGCTCACACACGCACACACACAGAAACAGAAACAGAGCACTTGAGTGACTTGAGTGACGTGGCTGTCGGGGGAGGGGTTTCTCTGTGCTGAGTCAAGTTCCGACGCGAGTACTCCGGTAAGGTCCACCCACACACCACATGTTTAACCCTTAAGCAGCCAGTTGGTCACTGTCAGTAGAACCCGTTTTCTCCATACATATGACAAGAGGGTGAGATACAGCACCCTCTCCATTTGTATAAAACCAGAAACCTCTTGCACAGTTTTGCTGAGTCTCAGGGGGGGTCATAAGTCCCACCAGTTCCCCCCCGGCCCTCCTCCTTGAGTACTGTAACACAACTCAGTCTACAGCTCGCACGAGTGCCCGGCACCCAAGAGGATGTGACATCACTGCAAAAAGTTGAGAACTCACACACACGCCCAGCACAGCCCATACGTGATTTGAGTGTGTATCTGGTGAGTCCCACCCCCACCCGCACCCCCCTACTCACGCCCCCGTAGAGCGGGAACTTGGACAAGTTACAGGAAACGCGGGGAGGAAGGAGACCAGAGGTGAGTAAAGAGAAATGTTTTGACACTTCAGAAAAGTCCTCTATGAAACAACAAAGCCCAAGTGGGGTGAGGAAGAAAGGCGGTACGAGAGCTGTGTGGGAGGCAGTCATGTAGGGTGTGTTAGGGAGACAGAAACAGAGAGAGTCAGAAATGAGCATAGCGTGTAGTACTGCAGTGTATGCTGTGCAAAGCACGCCATAGCAACATGTGTGCTTCAGCTACCCTCAAGCACCTTAACACGCAGGCACCGATTACCTGTGTTAAGGTTCTCTTGTCAAGGCTGTACTTTCATGTATGAGGTAACCACTGTGCAGAGTTAGTGAGCGCCGCAATCTCACACACACAGCAGAACCACAGGAAAGGGAAAGAGACAGTGAGCTAATAGGTGTGGGCCAGACGCTCAGAAAGCCCCTATCAACATCTAGGAAGAAGTACCAAGGTGGGTGCGGCACATGTCACATGACCGAGAAATGTGGCTGTGTGTTTCCCTGTGGCTGACTCAGTGCTGTTGAGTGCTTTGTCATGGTTTGTCTGCCTTTGTCAAGGGAAAATACAACAAAACACTCCAAGTTTGCTTTCTTTTCCCAAAAAAGCTGGAGGGTGTAAGAGCGGGAATCTAAACATGCGGTCATGTGTGTGTGTGTCAGCGTGTGTGCGTGTCACCGTTTGTGCATCTGTATCTGTGAACAGTCCAGAAGGAGAAGGAATCTGGAGGATTAATCTCTGTACAGAAAAGGTGATGCTTACCCTCCAGAAGTACTTCCTGTTGGCTTCCAGGGGGACGTTGTCTTTGGTGTAGACGTTTCCCTGAAGGGGACCAAATCGGGTGCCCTGTGGGATGTGTTCTTTACTGAAGACACCGGTGACCTAGGGAATGAGCACAGTGATGTCATGGTCAGTCTGGGCAGGTAAACCATCTCTGAGCCAGCCTTACTATTCAGTATAAACTCAAAAAAAGGCAAGCTGGTGGGCATCTAAAAAGACTCCAGAGAACACAAATAAGTCTTAAAAAAATGAGCCCCTATCTCCAGGACTTGGGTTTGAGTTGTAGATTGTTCTTTGCTCTCCCCCCTTCTAAAACAGTTTCAGTTAATTTCTCAGACAGACAATGGAGACACATCATCCACTGTCTGTAAAACAACCATTTCCCTTTATCCCTGTGGAACCCCAGGAGGCATGTGTAATATAAACTTTGATGACATGTGGCACTTTGCCATTCAGTTCAATGCTTTGATATCACCAATACCTAGACTTGCATAACGTAACGTTACATGATTGTGATTGCCAGAAGCCCTGCAAACTGTCTTAGGAGTCAAACTTTGAGTTTAACATTTACAAGAGGTCCTAACAACACTGCCTACTCAAGCAAAGAATGTTATAATCTCCAGCTCACCTTCAGTGTTCTACAGCGTTAAACGAAGGAAATGACTGACTGACATTTAAACTCTTTCCCATGATCTCATCCACTAGGTTTCTATCCCAGGTACTGTAAACCCATCAAAACTTTCACATCATGGCCCAGCACAGATGCACCTTTGCTAACAACGAGATGTTACAAGGTCACCCTGAAGCAGCAAATTTACTGGACAGTACACCTTTTTAATGCCAATACAAGACTCAAGATGGTATGATACTACTGGGGAACATGAAGTACTCCAAGAAAATGTTCAGATGTATAGATAAGCAAAACTGCATGCCACGTATGATAGGAGAATTAGTTAAGGCACATAGCAGTAGCCATAACGATTGCACTGAGCACTGTGATACCTTACAGTATGGAGCCTGCAGGACAGAGACCAGGGGAAGGCAATAGGAGCATGAGACCAAATGAGAGCAAGGACGACCAATGAATTGTACATCGTTACTGCTGCATGACTAATTGCTTTACTGAACTGGTGATGACCCACTGAGACAGGCGTAGGACGCTGAGGGTGGGTGAAAGGGGAGAGAGGGTTGGACTGTCACCTCTCAGTTTGACTATTGCTGTGATATTAGTTCACATTAGTTGAGACATCTTTGCCAGGCAGCAGTTTTGTGGGATACTTAAAAAGAGGTGTCAGGGCTTAACGTAGCCCCCCCCCATCGATAAACAACATTTTCTCCCCACAGTGCAGCATGTCCACAATATCCTTCACACACATTTCCTGAGAAAAGCAGATCTCAGTTGTGTGTGAACTTCTGCTCATGTATGTGTTTGTGTGTGTGTGCGCGTGCGTGTGTGCGTGTCTGTGAGATCTTGCCAGTTAGCTTTGACCTGTTGCCTACTCAATTCTGAGAAGTCAAATTTAGAGCAATTTCACTACGAAATATGACAAATTATTAAACCTATGTATATAATTACATTTATCACTTTACAATCAGAACAATTTCCTGGAATAAGGAAATGTTTAATACAAAACAACTACAGAACAGTCAATACTCAACATATTTGTCAAAAAGTTGAAAAAATTATTTTTTACAAGGCATTTTTATCAAAGAAAACTGTTTTTTAAAGTCTCAAAGACCATTTCTTTCAAAGAGCATGGGTAGCCAAACACACAAGCATGAAATGTACATCACACCGAGACGGTGTGACATGTGCGTGTCTCACAGACGGGGCCTTCTGTAACTTCCATGTCCTCTGTTGTGTGGAGCCTGTGTTTGTTTTGACATCACTGTTTTGCTTTTCTTTTTGGCTCTTCAGATTGGTCAGGTGATGAATCAATGAAATGGAAACTATATGTTTCCAGAATGGAAACTATAAATAAGAATTACTGAGGCGAGTGAGCTTTCTGGACCTTTCCGAAATCAGCCAGCCCAATCAGGTGATGTGAAAGACTGCACCTGTGTATGTCACTGACAGAAAAGTCAGGGAACCTTATGGACCTCAGTATGAAACACAGAGGTGAATATATGTGAGAGTGTGTGACTGAATATACGGTCTATACTTATTAAGCATGCACAGCACAGCACATTGAAGTTTGGGGCACTGTTTCTCTGTTGCTCGTTATCGTTTCTGTGATCCGGATTCAGGGTCAGCCAAAGCGACTGCTCATTTCAGACTCAGGCGGCCATTTGGAGGGAAGGGGAACTCTGACTTCGCACATGCGCTCATCGAGAAAGTGGGATAAGAAATTGATAGCTATCCTCTAAATTTGCATTGTCGGTTTTCACACCTTCAATGACACTTTTCTCACTCGTTTGCTGCAGGCTTCCGTCCGCATGTGTGCAGCTGAGCGTGGCAATAGTGTGTGCTCATGGGAAAAGGCGTCTGGACATCTTCAGTTCTGCTATGGGGCTTGCTTTTTTATTTTGGGGAGGAGGCTGGTTTGTGTGCCTTTTTTTCCTTCTAATGTCAGAGTGTCAGGTTTGCAGTTTTGCAGATCTCTAATTAGTTATAGATGACACACACACACACACACACACACACACACACACACACCCCTCCTTTACCCTGACCAGTCAGCGTCATCTGTAACACCTGACCAAAAACACAATGGTGTGACTGAGAGGTACAAAGCAGACTGAGTGAGGAACACATATAGAGGAACACTTTTTTTTTTTTTTTTTTAAAGTTTCACAAGCCTCATGAACAGCCAGACATAAGTGTAAGAAGTAACACCCTTAAGTAAAGTGAAGGCATGGCTGGACTAGAACAGAGCGCGTGTTGTACAAAAGAAACGCATTTCATCCTGCCTTGATTAAATTGATACAAATGTATTACACCTTCATGCGATCCTGTATTGGAGCAATTTTCAGGCAAACTGCTGTCTGTTTCATATGTAAAATTAGTCAAATACCGATGTATATTTATGTTTCTGTCTCTACAGACTTTAGGTACATCATTCAATCAGGCTGCCTTACCAAGAGATCAAGCTCTCCATCCAATTAAAAATCACTCAGGTAGACAGACCATTAACATGTCATAAGGAACATGGGCCTGGAGAAATACCAAGAACAGGTAAAGACAACAGACGTATTGGGGTTTGAAACGGTCGATTGTATGAAGAAGTCATACCTCATTATCTGGGCCATACTCAAAGGTCAGGTTCCGCGGGATGGACGTCATGGCGCGGGGGAGGCGAAATCCAGGCTCTGGGGTCTGGTCCTGGACAATGTAGGTGCAGCTCTGAGCAAAATCTGCATCTGTCCGCTGGTCCATGTCACACAGGTTCACCTCTGGCTTCATCCTCAAGATGGCTCAAGAGGCTCCTCCCTCTTATGCTTGCAGGTTAAAGGTCAGTTCCCCTGAAGATGTGAGAGAGCGAGAAAGTGTTAGTCATACCATACCTTAAGTTTAAAGAACAGCTCTACTACCGATTCACTGTCCTGCAGAGAACAGTCTTCATGAGATTTTCTGATTCTTCATTCTAATTCATATGTATTTACTTACTATACCTCCTTATCCAATTCAGAGTCACGGTAAGCCTAGAACCCATCCCAGGAATCATGGGTAGTGGACACTCTGCACAGACTGCCAACCCACCGCAGGGCACACGCATACACACAAACTACAGGCAAGTTGCAAGCACCAATCAACGTAACCCGTGTGTCATTGCGCTGTGGGAGGAAAGCCAGCAAGCACAGGGAGAACATGCAAACTCAGACCCGAGGCAGGAATTGAGTCCCACGGCTGGAGGTGCGAGGGGGCAGTGCTAACTGCCACACTACAATGCCGCCTTTTATATATGTAGAAAATCAATAGCTAATAGCTCAATCAAGGCAAGTAAAACAAGCAGCTCATGTGGATGTACTCCATCCATCCATACCACGCTTATCCAAGTCAGGGTTGTGGGAAGCCTGGAGCCCTTCCCAGAAAGCACAGGGCGCAGGGCAGGAGACACCCTGGGTAGGGCACCATCCCACCACAGGGCACATGCACACTATGGGCAATTTGGATACGTCAACCTAACCTGCGTGTCTTTGGACTGTGGGAGGAAACCAGCGAACCTGGAGAAAACCCACCAAGCACAGGGAGAACATGCAAACTCCACGCACACAAACTCGGAGCAGGAATCGGACCCCAGGTGACGCGACGGTGCTAACCACCACGTCCACTCTGTACTCACTAGGTAGAAATACAGATTGTACAAAGAACACTTAACTGGGCAAGGATTTAAGTTTCATTAATCTTTTTGATGTTTTTAATTTACACTGTTGTTTCATGGGGTTTAAGCTTTAACTTGAAAAGAAAGGAAAATGGAGAAAAAAATACCTACAACATAACAACATAGAGGACTTTTCTAAGGAAATTTCCTAAAGAGGCTTGAATTCAAAGTACAGGAAATGTTCCTGGAACACAGTGCAATAAACGTGGGTGGCCCTCATTATTATGAGCATGAACTTATACATCTGTAGGTCAGTCCAGACTGAGCACATCCCACGGGTTCCACTCAAGCACACGTTTTCAGCAGCTGTTTGGTTTACTCATCAGAGCCCCACACTCCTCATCAGCCAGTACCTCCTTTTTCTTTCTGTTTCACTTCATTGACAACAATCCTGACAGGGCAGTTGCCATTCACAGCATCATGGACCCAAAGCCCAGCTGTCTCCTTAGCTCTGCATCAAGGCGGTGGCAGTCCGGGGCAAGATCAGAGGAGGCGACCTGTCAGGTCTGAGCAGCCGCCTGCGGCTTGTGGAACTAAGTGGACGGCTGCAGCCCTGAGTGAAGTTCAAACAGAGAGTGACCGAGAACCACGTGGCTAGGTGGAAAAGTTCTCTCACTTACCAACATCCACTCAGCTGTTGAATGGTCATCTTTTCAGCCAGCTCCTGTCTGCTTGAAGTTGTTTGCTTTTTCTGCTTCCTGTCCTGGTTCTGCCTCTGTGTCCTTTATGTTCGTAGGTATCCCACAACTCCTCGTTTTCCCTCTCCGACCTGGCATGCGCTGCCAGCTGCCGTGGCCAGTAAAACTGCTCAGTTCAACCCTGCGCCAGGGTTTTGAGCACATGCTTCCACTTGATTGGCTCCAACTCAGATCATGTGATTGTGAGGATTACAAAGAACATAGGATTTTTCAGCTGCCGCTCATGCAATGGGTTCAAACAACAACACATGTACATGTGACCACATAAACACGCACAAACATACAAATACAGGAAAAAAGATGTAAAAAAAAAATTAAATCATGTATATTGTTTGGTTCATGACTAGAAGCTGCCTAAACATGACTCTTCTTCTTGGATCCACCTCGGTTCTCATGACCCTGTGGGACACGAGAGAGATCTTACTGACCTACTTCCTTGTCCTCAGGAACGCAAGCGATTCCGACTAGGAGGTAAGAAGTCGGGCAGCACTGAGGTCAGACACCTGTCTGAAGTACCTGCTCCTAAATCATCTCCCCCCAAATGCACATGCATTTAAGGTTAAATTAAAATGGACACCCAAGTTACACACACAAACACACACACACACAGCAGGTTTGCCACTCATTTGTGAAAATAGACTGACAAAGTCTAAGCTTCTCGCCTTCAGGGATGCTCCAGCTAGAACATGCTGTCACTTTGTACATCCCAGTGCTGTTCAGCAGCTCCTTTCATGGCAATGCTGTGTGTGGGAGGTCAACACATCGCTTTTCCTTTTATTCAGCCATTTTCACAATGTGTGTAATGCTAAATAAGGTTGCAGAGGATGTGATGGTCAGTGATGACAGCTAAGTAAGAGAACAGGCTAGATCAGGCTCAACAGGAAACTCATACACTCACAGGGGGAATTTATGGGTGTCAGATATATTAATCTAAACAGCATAACCAAAGAAAATTCACCTGTATATTTTTATAAAAAAGAGATCTAAAAATACATTTAAGCATATGCTGTTTCCCTTTCCATTTTAGCCAACAAGAGCAGTACACTTGGTGTGGTTATCAGCTTTTTTCATACTTGCATGTTCTGGTTGCTTGTGTACATGTGAGTGATGTGTGTAGGGGTAGGTCTTTGTGTCAGGTCGCGGGTGTCTGTGTTTTGGAGTACGTGTGTGCGTGTTTTTGTGTGTGTGTCTGTGTGTCCACCCTCCAGACTTAGAGTGTCTGGCCCCACCCACTTGGTAATCCAACGAAACAGTCTACAGCCCACCATATGCTGGCCAGCTATTCTGGGCCAGTGGCCTCTTCTGTGCTGTACAGCTGTCCTACTCTTTCCCTTTGCCAGGCTAATTTCTCTAATTTGCAGACAGTCTGGTCAATGGCTCAGGTCTCGGGTGTGTGACATCCAATCTGCGTGGTTGCACTTTTCAACAAACTTCATTATCCTGAGACAGGAGTCGGAGCTGGAGGCACACACACAGTTACAAGTGGAGTTAAAGTTCAAGCTTATAGGCTAACAGAGGAGCCAAGAAGACACACGTAGCCACAAGAACATACTGTAGGCAGGGACAGAATCAGTCTGGGCTGGGCAGACTTATCTAGAGAAACTAGTAAACATCAGTACATACACTATCGGTCAAAAGTTTTAGAAAACCCCTATATTTCTAGTTTTTATTGAAATATACGCAGATCAGGTCCAGTGAATAACCTGAAATGGTACAAAGGTACATGGTAAACTGCATGAGGTGGAAAAAGTTTAGGTTAACAAAAATTGAAAATCATGTATATTTCAGAGTTATACAAAACGGCCTTTTTCAGGGAAGAGGTAATGGGGTAACAACTCACAGTTGTTTTGATGCAATGTAAGTAAATTAAGCCTTGAAGGTTTATGTTAACAATTCCTAGATGTGTCCTAACTTTTGTTGATTACTTACAGGTCCTCTGTCTGTATAAAAGCAGTGTTGAAACAGACTGTGTTACTACACTCACTTAAGTAATATTTGGACAGTATTGTACTGCAGTAAGTAGTATATTGCTCTCAAAATGGCAAGAAAAGGGCAATTAGACAGACAGACCATTATAAGCTTTAAAGGTGTAGGTCTTTAGTGAAATTACAAAGAAAGCCAAAGTGTCAGTGAATACCATTTCCTACAAAATCAAAAGGCACTTGGAAAGTGGAGGAAACTATGACAGGAAGAGGTCTGGCAGAGCCAAAGCCACAACAGAATCAAGTTGTTTAGAGTCACTACTTGCGTGACAGGTGGCTCACAGCAGCTTCGAGCACAGCTTAATACTGATCAAAGTAAGCAAGCGGCAGTTTCAACTCTGCTGAGAAAATTCCAGCTGCAGGTTTGACAGGTCGAGGGGCAGTAAGAAAGCCATTGCTAAAATGGCAAAATAAGAAATAGAGGCTTGCCAGGGCTATGAAGCACCACCAGTGGACTACTGAAAACTGGAAGAAAATTTGCAAAAGGATGGTTCCTCTGTGCTTGACACTAACTGTCAAACATGGAGGAAGAACCGTGATGGTCTGGGGCTCTTTTGCTGGATCCAGAGTTGGCAAATTGCACAGAGTGAGTGGGACCCTGAACCAAAACTATTACTATGGCATTTTGCAGTGCCATGTAATACCCTCTGGTGTACGCCTAGCTGGTCAGGGGTTCATACTACTGCAAGATAATGATGCAAAACACACCTCCAGCCTGTGTCAGAACTTCCTTAGGAGAAAAGAACGAGATGGTAGGCTTCAAATCATGGAATGGCCCAGCACAGTCTCCAGACGTAAACCCCATCAAGCTGGTTTGGGATCAACTGAACAGAAGGGTGAAAGCAAAGCAACCTACAAGTGCAACATATTTGTGGGAGCTTCTACATTGGTGTTGGGATGAACTTTCTGAACAACATTTAATTTTTATAGTACAAAGAATGCCACAAAAGTGTTCAGTTGTTATACCTGCAAAGGGTGGCTACTGTGAGTCAAAAAATTAGGTTACATTTTATTACAGAGACGATTCCATGATTTCTTTTGGCTGTCCGGTTCGTTATTTCTTCTATGCTTTATTTTCAGAGTACATTTAGACAACAAACTGTAAGTTTCAATAAAAACTGAGAAAATGGGGGTGTTCCAAACCTTTTGACCACTGGTGTACATCGACCATAACGGCTGAAAGCTGCTCTGTATTCTCATTTGAGCAAAGTGTGTGTTAACAGCATCGGTCTGTACACATTTATGTGACAATATTACAGTATAAGGCCCCAGACCATCACACTTCTTACATGTAATAAAATGAACTATTAAGTCACTACTTTGACCATGTATTTCCCCAGCAGCTAACTGGTAGGGCAGTTTGGCCCAATGATGTACTTAATCCTTACCAGTAAGACCTCGGTGGGGGTGCAGATTAAGGTAGGCAGGGAAGGGGAATGAGGTGAGAGTTCAAGCACACTTCATTAAAAATGGTTAAACACAGGCAGTAGGTCAATGTGTAAAACCTCAGGCTAGGATGCGAAAGTCTCCTGGTTTGAATGCCACCCCAGCTACGTCCATGAACAAGACACTCAATGCTAGCTCCCCAGGTGCCGACTAACAGCTACCCATTGCTCATCCGAGGCACAGTCTAAATTCAGATGACCAATTTGATAGCAATGTATGTCTCATTTGTAAGTTGCTTTGGATGAAGGCATCTGCTAAATGAATAAATGTAAATTTCCAAAAAGCCTGCTCATGTTCGAAAAACACCTGAACCATTTACATGCAGTTGAGAGGATGAGCTTCACTTTCACACAAGAGGGGGGGGGGGGAGAGAAAAAGACAAAAAAATACAACGATGAGAGAGTACTGTAAACTACCTGTCTTTTACTTCTGTATTGAGTAATACAGTTGTTGGGGTGAAACTGAAAATGTACGCCAAGTAATACTGCAGTACTTTTTCTGCATAATGTGTAACAATGTGTGAAGCATAGGTGATGGCTATAATGTTGAGCAGTGCACTTAACACTATGGAGGACAATGCTGGAGATTGTTAAGTAGTGTGTTAAGCACCACTGAGCAGCATTTCTGTATGGAGAAAAACCATTGTAGTGTCTATTTTACGTAACGGCTAACCAGGGTGGGGCAGAGAAGTTGGACCATCAGAGGGAGGATCAGAGGCAAATATATCAACACCCCCCAAGAAGCTGATACAAAGCAAAACAAAACAAAACAAAACAAAAACAAAAGCAGCCATAGGTGTGCCCAGCACTCGCTAATGTAATGTTCCTATCCTCTGTGTAGCGTTTGTTTCCTGTTCAACCATCCATGCAGGTAACCTCAAGGCTTTGCCAGACCTGTTGACTTTCCCTTCCACTCTCTCTCTCCCCATCCTACTCTTTTTTCTGTTTCTCACATTGATACTTCATATTTCAAAAACAAGTGTCAAACGAAAGAAGATTAATGTCGTTCTGTTTATGTTTTCTTTAGGCTTTGGTACCAGCCTTAGGTCTTGTCATGACCTCAAGCCTCAGAATTGCCTAGCAACAACCCACTCTACACATCTGCCCCCTAGGGTGTTAGGGAGAGCACTTAGGCTGTTTATGGACTGGCTTGAACATGTCACTGTCTTGAAATATACAGATTATCTGCCTCCACAAACAAACAACCTAAATACGTTTATCACTTTAATCAGTATGGAAGCGATAACTATTGTTTGCATGCCTGTCAGTTGTTTTAATATAATAATCTATTTTTATATACTAATTTATATAGTAAATTCATGTAGAGGTTTGTCCTTACCATTGGGTAGACATTATATCAGGCAAATCTTCAAACAAATGCTGATACTTTATGAGCAGACAATCCACTTTCAAGAACTGCAGTCTCCACCGGCCGTTTGTGACTGGCCGCGAAGAGTTACAGGCCCTTGTTTACCACCAAGAAACAATCACTGTGATTAGTCAAACCAGAAAAATCAGAAGAGTATCTATAAATGTGTCACCATAGTTGACACGACATTTGTGAGAACATGCATAAATTTAAAGTCTGAGGACTGGCTCAGGACAACCCGTCTGCGTTTAGAAGCTGACTAGATGCAGTTGATGTTGTTTGGAAATGTACTCACACTGGTAGTTTTCTGATTACATTAGCTTGTAAAGTATTAATGTTTTCATAAAGCATGTTGTGTCCTCCTTGGTGATGTTGCTGATGTCATCTTCTAACAGCGGACCCTTATCTTATTGTAACACAAAAGACGAAAGTGTTGGACTAATGTGGCATTGTGGGACTTTTTCAGGCATGTTTTGGCTCGGCTCTCCAGGTGGAAACTCAGTCAACCACACAGAACCAGACAAGGGATGGGTTAAAATTAAAGCATTGTTTTACTGGCTGTAAATAAAGCCATTTTGGTGGGAATCTTTAATGTCACTATGTAATGCTTCCAATCGATTGTTCCTAGAGAACAAAGAATATGGATGATGTGTGATCATTTTCTACACATCAAAATTTGGCATCCAGGAACAAGAATACCAGGAGTCTTTAATTTGATGGGAAGGGCCACCAGCCCCTCAATAATGTTAGGTGTTATTTATACCATATAAGTAAGCCCCCCCCCCCCCCCCACTCTGCAATATTAGAAATGGGATTGCTCTGGAAGATGCTCAATTGAGATTCTAAGTTATTTTTGGCCATTCCCCCACCCAACTGACGCAACTGACTTCACTCACTTTAATTCACAAAAAACAACTACTGTGTTAGTTTACAATCAATACGGAGTAAACATCAAATTTGAACTCAAGTAAGATGAGAAATAAATTTGATATCGCCGTGCCTGGTTCCTGTTTGGCAGGCTGCCACCCAACATAAACATTACAGCATTCTGTTTGACTTGCAGTTCAGTGAAGGCTGCCGGTGCCCCATTAGGACCTAATCTGATTAGTCCTGCAAGCGGTTTATGCAAAACCACAAAGATCTGTGGGAGAAATTTGTACTTTTAGAAACCCGATTGGCTAACTGTTTAGAAATGGGCCAAAAATTTAAATAATGTACATTTTTACAACAGATAACAAAAAAATCTCAAAAATGTGTTAAGTAAGCATACATGTATACCTACATGAAGTGCGTTTAGGCTTCTGTCCAGCACAACACAGCAAGGCCCAGTAAAGGTGTGTTAAACGGAGTGAGTACAGACGTGTGATGCAGAGCTCAGAGACAAAAAGAGAAAAACAGTGGCAGTGGGGGAAGAGCAATTTGACACCCCCCCCCTCCATAGGTCTGCAAGTACGCAGAGCAGGAAACTGGACTCAGACTTATACAGCAACCTTGTTGACAATTTCACACCTTTGCCCACTGTGCTGCGTGGGAGGAAAGACAGAGGCAGAGAGGGGGATATAAATACACACTTCTATCTGGGACCCAATCGCTGTGCAGGCGCCGGCCTCGCAAGCAATGCACAAGGGACATGCTGCTGTGCGGCACAGCTGCAGTGAACAGACCCCGCTTAAGCTCTGGTTGCTCGACAACGCTGACCACTTTTGGTGGTGGGGGGGGCTCAATATCAAGATCTCAGAGCAGCACAGAACCAAATTCACTTGCCATCGTGCCAATTCTCTCTGATTTATAAACCAGTTCATTTCATGTTTGATGCAGTTCAGAGTCCCTCAGAACCATTATAGAAACTGGTAACTAATGACAGAGAGTCATAGTTTAATTCTTTGAATAAAACAAGTAAATTCCAGGAAGACGCAAATATGCACATACAGTCACGCATGCACGCACGCACACAGATGCAACTCACAATAATACATACACCCATATGCTTCAATATACTGTGTACTGTCTGGTGTGTGTGTGTGTGCATATAGTACAGCATATAGCACATGCATTTGGGTCTGTGTTAACATTTGTCTGCATCCTGAAAGCCACGGGACAGAGGGGTGCTTTGTATGAAACAGCCAATCATGGCAGTGTGTCAATAATACCCAAACTGTCAGGCTGCTTGAGGAAAACAACCCCCCCCGAGATTCACTCACCTTCATTGGTGAGCCTACAGGAAAACTAGGTGAAGGCTTAAAGAGTTGGCAGAACTGTTTGTCACTGCGGTACTCCTGTGTCTGCCTGGCTAAGCACAGCCTTGCCTTGGCATCCTTGCCTCCTTCCTCCTTCACTCTTTGTTTAGTTGACCTCAATCCCAGCCCTCTCCCTCCTCCTCCTCACTTTGACCCAGATCCCTTTGTTTAATGGCTCTTCTTCTGTTTTTATCAACAACAATCCAGACTGACTGGACTAGCCCAGTTTGTTAATCTTCACCATCTCTATCTAACCCCCCTCCCCCACCACCACCTACCCCACAAAATAAACCTGGACTTTTTCCTCCACTGTATTGGCAGCACTATGTACCTCTTAAACATTCTCAGTTTTCCATCCCATATGTAAACACTCACCCTACAGACCAAAATAAACAAAAACTAAGTTACAGTTTTCCCCCTTCTGAACACTGAGCAGTCACTTAAACCCTCTCCCTGCGTGCACAAGGTGTCAGTTTCAAACACACAAACCTGACATATATGGCGAAGACTACAAAAAAGAACAAAGGAAACTAACAGTGTGGGTTCAAAGGGGGCTCACCTTCACAAACAAAAATGTGTGGGAACAGGTTCTGAGGTCTTTTCAGTAGTGCTGTGAAGGGCAATGCCAGCCATGGTGGTATTGAAGGTTAGATAGTTTTCACTACCGCAAGACATGTCTTAACAATGATCTACTCCCCCCCCACTTCATATATGTATAAATTTTTTTCTTGCAACATAATCATGACCAGACAAATGTCATGGTCTAATTGACTTCATTGGGCAAAGATTTACTTGGCTCTGTATTGAGGAACTTGGCGATGGAGTTTATTTTCAATGTGCATATGGAAATAGTTTCAATTTTTAATCTTTTTTAAATTTCTACATAATTTCCTGTAACTTTCAGCGTGGTGAACGCACATCTGTGCATATCCCAGTCAAATCAAGCGTTGCCTCCCACTATCACGCCAACGCAGGTTTTATCACGTATGGCTCATGAGAGTGAAATAACATGACCGTTTTGTGCAACCTTAAAAAAACAACAAACTTAAAAAACGGGGGAGGATGAGCTACATTCAAAATGAAAAAAAAAAATTAAATCATATCTTTCCATCCCTCCTTAGCTTCCTGAGAAAATGGAGGTTTGCTCCTCATTCATGTTTCCTGTTACTTCTTGAGTACCAGACTCGTCCCGAGCATGAATTTGTCCCTCAGTGCCATTATCCTAACTGCCAAACAATGGCACCTGTCGTGTCAATCTCACCAGACCTGAAAATGCCTGCTTCGTTTTGCTCAGAGAATTGCTTCCAGTGCCCTTCACAGCAGCAGGAACAATGGACGAACACGAGGACTGGTATGTCATTGTACTTCTCCTCAGCCATCTGTTTATGAAGTGGGGCAAGTCAAGGGCTGGGGCAAAACTGTGGATTTCTAGGGTCAGGGAGGTCAAGATGCTGAGTGTCAAGTGCCTTGGTGCACACTGTATATGCATTTGGATGTGTGCTTGTGCGTTTCTAGTGTATTCTTCAGTTTGCACGTGTGTGTGAGTTGGTAGGTCTTGCATAATGAGAGCTGCAGCGATATTCTTTTGTGCCTCGTTAGCTATTCCCACCCGGTCAGGCAGTCCTCCTGTGCCCTATAATCTCATCCAACTGATAGCGGCGGCCAGTCCCTTGGGTTCATAAGCCCCATCGCCTTGGCAGTGAACAGTCTGTCTTGTCTGGTCCACTTTATGTCCAGACTCCTACTGCCCTAGTTCACTTTCCATCCCAGAAACCTGTGGATCGGACCACCTGAACACCTCATGACCAACTCCCAGTCCTAGTTGACCTGGGACCTCAGATTGTGGACAGGATTGTCACCATGACTGTGGACCTGGCAGGTTTCTTTGGTCTCTCTCTGTTTCTGTCTCTGCCACACACAAACTGAACACATGCAAGCTGGGAGCTGGACTGCACTGCACCAGTTATACACATACCCATGGCTGATAAAAACAGTGAAGACCCAACAGTCCCAATGTAGCTCGAAAGACCCTGTGACAAACCACACAGTCCCACTCATTACTTCCTTCTTTCCCTCCCTTTTTCTTAGTCAATTTTTACATGCCATTGTGGATTACACAGCCATATAAATTGCATAGCACTCCCTAGCCATGGTAAAACCTGCAATTTTTGCTAAAAATGCTTTTGCGATGGTTACTTGTTTTGCATGTCCTACCCTCCTGGCCTTGTTGTGTTGCATTGGCAATTAAATTTTTTATTTTTTTTTACCCAATAGAACGCCAGGTGACATGTGTAACAAATTTCAAAGAGTCATGGGACTTTGCAATTCAGTTCAACACTGGCTTTGATATCACCAATACCCAATGTTAGACTCATGTAACCAAAAATGACATGATTTTGATTGGTTGAAGCTCTGCAAACTGTCTTAGGAGTCAAACTTTAATATTTACAAGAGGTCCTAACAACACTGCACACACAAGCAAAGAATGTTATAATCTCCAGCTCACCTTCAGTGTTCCAGTGTTAAACGAAGGAAATCACTGAACACATTCAAACTCTTTCCCACAATCTCATCTACTAGGTTTCTACCCCAGGAAGTGAAAACCCATCAAAACCTCCAACACCTGACCCAGTCCAGAGGCACGAGATTTTACAAAATCATCCAGGGCATTTAAAGGACAGCGTGTTTGCCAATGCCATTTTGTAGTCAATGCCAATGCAAGACTCAAGATGGTGTGGTACTACTGAGGAACATGTAAAACTTCAGTAAAGTATTCAGATGTGGACATAAGGAAAACTGCAGGCCACCGTTGATAAATCTGATGCTCACTGTTCACAATAACACAGTAAACACAAGCAGAGAATTCCAGAATCCCCAGCTCTTGAACTCTGCAGGGATAACACTTACTGCAGACTGCTTTTCTCTTTTCCTTGCCTACTGTCTCACTGTCTGCACCCTTCCCCCAGTCACAGATTTCCCATTCTCACTCTATGCCCCAGTTTCTGACCCCAAGCAAGATTTAATTACTATGCACATCAGCAAATATCACAGCAAACTGTAATCTCCCACCATAAAACTTCTATTTGGCAGCATGAGGAATAGATACCATGTTGGTCGGCTTGTGAGACTACCCCAAACTTTGAGGTTTCACATCCCCTTTTTCACACCTGTTTTGCACACTCGTGAGCGAGCGCGGTTAGCGGCACTTCTCAGTCTGCACATAGCTCCACACCCTGTTCTGCACCCTTTTCAGGGTTTGCACACAGGGGCCAGCAGTATGCGCCCCCCTCTGAGGAAGCACAACGTGACGTTAACCACTCACAGCCAAAGACAGCAGTGGCACCTGGAAAGTCACATGTCCACAAGTGCTAGGTGGTGACGCCAGTCACACCTATACACCTATTCATGTCTATTCCTGTCCAAAGATCTACTCATTTTAAATTTTACATGAAACACACGCTTGTGTGGTTTGGTAGGACTTTTTCACCAACATGCTTTTTATATTTTTAAATGCTTAAATTCTGATAGATAACAGGACAAGCTGACATGCGTACTCAAGTCCATACTCAACACGGACCTCATGCTAAAAGGTAGTGAAAAAAAAGCTTTGAGCTGCATGTTGTCTCCATGTGATCCACGTCTAACACAAACGGTTTACTTTGAAGTTAGCGGCTGTCAGTCTAACACGGGAGCGTGTCTCGCTAAGAGAAAGTGTGAAGGTTATGGTGAGGCTAAAGCGCGTAACACCCCTCACATCCACTTGGCTTCAGAGCTGCGAGCTGGCGCAACAGCTAAGGTTCAAGTCACGACTCACAGCAATCTCGAGAAACTCTGATGGTGTCAAAAAGAAAAGCCAGGCCAGTAACAGTTTATCAGAAGTGATGCTCTGCTCTGACAGCCCTGAAGAGCAAACGTGGACAGTAAACGCTACTGACGCTTTAGAAAAACAGCTGAAGACATTTCTGTTTATATTTGCCTATGGCTGGTCTTGCGCCCTTTCTTTGCTGTTAACGTTTTTATCCGAGTGCCATTTTATGCTTTTCCTACTCTGTTGGCATTATTTGTTTCACCGTTTTCTATTATGTACATCGCTTTGTGAATACAGTATGTATGTGAAAGGCACTTAAATAAACTTTCACTTTATGAATTATGTTACAATACCAGGAGATAATGTTACTTAGATTCCTTCATGCTGGTGACTGGAGTCTGCAACCTCAGAAACTAGATAGTTTTATTTTTTTTATTTTATTTTTTTTTTTTAAACAAAAATTTGCTTTCGATGTCAATCTCATCATCATAGTGAGGCTTATGTAGTCAGTAAGTAAGGAGAGTGTGAAGATATACACCTATTAGCCATAACTTGATGACCCACTGCAGTAGCTTCTCTGTAATGGGAGAGGGGCAAGAAATTGGTCCTTTGATAGCACAGGCTGCAGACCCTTTCTCTAACCCCATATTAAAGGTAAAAATCACAGCTCCCATTTACCATCAGGTAAGAATTAAGACATATTTCCGTCACAACCGGGAAAAGAAAGGGGTGGGGAGGGAGGCGACTGAGTCATTGCTCTGGTGTACCTGTCTGAGTAACAACCTGCGCTCTGGCACATTAGCAATATGTTCTGAACATGAGCTGGGTCTTTACACGTACCGTATGTCATCTACTGTAACCTACAAGAGTGATATGTTGATTTCAAGCAGATAAATGAGAGAAGTTCATTGCAGAATGGAAACTTTTGTCAGCCTGTTCTTTTGATGTTTGGGTGTACATGACTTTATTGAGGCAGACTACGTGTGTAAATCCCAGGTGTGACGTTAGGCTCAGGCATGTACGTGCTTGAATTAATGCTTGCCCTACTGTGCACTGGAGGGAAATATTGAGTCGACAATATTTCTGTTCTTTGGCAAAAACACACCAGCATCAAAACCTCAGCCAGACAGGAATCGAAGGGCAAAAAATATCCAAACAGCAGCAGACGCAGAGGCACGAGTCACAGGGAGGGATGGGAACACAAGACTGAGCTAACGTCTCCGTCCACACCCTGCGATAATATCTCAAACAGCCTTTTACACATCACTGGTTTCTCACCTATTAACATGGTCAAAAACTGGTCAAAACAATACCACATATTTTCGACAATTTCATATTTTTGTTCACTGAGAACATTTTAGCTGGACGACACATGCTGGTCTGTGTTAGAACTCGTGAGTTCAACGTTTGTCCTCCAGGATTATTCCATAACCTTAACATTCGATGACTCTGATGTGCTTTTGTTGCAGGGACACGTACAGTACGAGTTGTGCATATTGCATTAGTGTCATCTTTAGAATGCATTGTGCGTTATAACTTCTGGGATAGGGAGCTGGTTTTCAGAAGCCTAACTAAACACTAGGCACGTCTGTGAATTCTCCTTCATGTCCTCCTTTGTCACTTCTCCTCCTGCTCACACTTCTCCACTTCATGCTAGAAACTTTGGTGACATGGAGACGTTTTAGTACGACAGACTATGTCACAGTGCTTAGTGCATCATTATTTTAACTTCCAACATGAAACAAAATCCAAATTAAGATTAGGCCTTCTCTGTCCATAGCTGCAGGAGACCTGCCTGTTATGTTGGGCTTAAATAGTAATGTTATAGTCAAACTTACTGACTGAAGACAGTCAATTGCAATACCTAATAATGCAAGAAAGGAGAAAAATCAAGCCAGTTCCAGAAAAGTTTCCCTTCCAACATATCTTGGAGCTCTGGGAGGGCCTCTGTTTCAGATGAAATTTGCAGGTGGGGAGCATTGCTAGGATGTCATGCTGCAAGACAACAAGACGTTGATTATGACTTCAGGGAAGGGCGGAAGACACACTCCCACAGGTGATGTGCATTCAGGTGAAGCAAACCTGCTCGCAGGTTAACCAGAAGAAGAGCTGGCTTTGAGCTTTTAAAGTTACCCACTTTGTGGAAAAACAAAATAAATGGAGGAATGGAAAAGAAAACGCCCACTATGAGCAGAAAGAGCCAAAACACGTAAGTTAGATGAGATATTAATCGGTTCTGTAGCATGATGATAACACTGTTTTCAATTTCTTCACTGATGAGCAGCAAGATGTTTCCACTAGGTTATGCTGATCCCCTCGCTCAGTATGCCGATGCCCTTGCTCAGTAAAACTAAATGTCTGATCATGTTAAGCAGATGTTCCAGCAGCAGGAGGATATATCTAGCTAGAGACATTTGCATTTATAAACTATCCTGGCTGAGATGCACAGCATTCCCAGTATACAAACACATACAAATACAGTATGTGTTCGCATACATTTACATTTATTCATTTAGCAGATGCCTTTGTCCAAAGCAACTTACAATGAATATGAGTACATGCAGCCAGTCTGTACAAGAAAACATGCAGCCAGTCTGCAAATACAGCCCATGCAAAAGATTAAGTTAAAATATATCCGATACGTTTATGCTGTATAAAGTAGTTTAATATTTCTCCCTTACACACTGTACACACTAATGCTTTGTTATTATGTGTGTTATCTTGTCTAATTACCTGGTCAGTTTTGCCTATAGTTGACACATATTCCCAGTTTCAGGAAAAAGAAATGTTAAAATATTTGAGACAGACAAGTTTGATTAAGAAACATAAAATGTTGAGATTTTCAAGCACAAGTTCTAGTGCAGACTAAGGGGGTGTAAGGAATAAGGGAAATTCCTGAAGAGACAGGGTTAAACTGGTGCAGAGGAAACCATATTTTCACTTGGAAAGAAGCCAACAGCTGTATTGCTCAATTGGTGGGTGGAGGGGGGGTCTATCACAGCATGGTTACAACACCATTCTTTGCCAAGTACATTCCTGACATCACTTCCTGCCTTCCCCAGAGAACCAGCCCATTCGGTGGAAATTTTACTTCCACTTTCACTTTCAACTGGAGTTGAATCAGTGGGCAGACGCAGCCGTGATCAACTCCACGAAGGAACAGGTGGATGAACCTACATTTTCACCATGGCTTTCAAGTACCCAGATGCCTGTAGGGATGACAGCAAGGTTGGCCCCCGGCGAAGTGTGTGTGTGTGTGTGTGGTGGTTAAATTTTTAAGAGATGGAGACCGAGTGCGGCAGGAGGAGCCAAAGAACAGGCATTAACTACGTACTGTGCCTAGTTGCATTGCTGCCTGCACACACGCAACCTTTTGTGTGTTTTTCTGAGGAACTTGTAGCCCTTCAGTACAACATCAGAATGGAGTCCGCTGGTTTCACTCTCTCCAGAATTCCCTGGAAATGCTGTGGCTCAAGGCACAAGTGGCACGTGTGTGTGTGTGTGTGTGTGTGTGTGTGTGTGTGTGTGTGTGTGTGTGTGTGTGTGTGTGTATGCGCGCGCATGCGCACGCGATCTCAGCATTCTCACACACAATGTTTGTGTCAAGGCTCACTTCCTGGATCTTTGTATAAAGCTAACAATGGTTCTGTGTACAGCTGTTGTCCGCCCATGTCCTGAGTACTATGCATGTTCCTGTACGGTACCAATGGATCTTCATCAGTATACGTAATTATTTGTTTGTAAACTATTCAAACTGGTGTTCTGCTTGCCCGTAGGGTGTTGTACTGGTTGACTGCATGTTTGGGATATATTT
This sequence comes from Chitala chitala, assembly GCA_025773905.1. NCBI lineage: Eukaryota > Metazoa > Chordata > Actinopteri > Osteoglossiformes > Notopteridae > Chitala > Chitala chitala. The sequence continues at coordinate 20,339 of JABJVR010007038.1, read as the reverse complement.
GGCCTCTACTCACACGCAGGCCTAATATGAGCAACCCTTTGCCATGGTTCAAACCTGCGCAGCCACAATCCATGTAGGTTCAGTCTGCTGAGCTAAAGACCTGAACCCCCCACATGGAGAATTAATAAATCTTCAGACTGTCAGCACCGCGTGTGACAATGCGCACCTGTGCTTGAGAGTGTATCGTTACTTTCTGATGACTTACTGTACACTCTTGCAGGAGGATGACTACCACGGAGTGAAGGTGCCTGACCCTTATGCATGGCTGGAGGACCCCGACAGTGAAGAGACCAAGGTGGAGCAGCGTGTGTGTGTGTGTGTGTGTGAGGGGGGAGAGGGGGTTAGAACAGGGGGGACTACAGCTGCGGTGTGACTTCCATCTAGGCGTTTGTGGAAGCTCAGAACAAGCTGACCATGCCGTATCTGGAGCAGTGTGCAGTCAGAGCCCAGTTCCACCAGCGGCTGACGGAGCTCTACGATTATCCCAAGTTCAGCTGTCCCTACAAGAGGGGCAACAGGTAGGCCACCTCATACCTAGGACTGGTACACAAGTGAGGGGGTGGGGGAGATTGAATTTTTAACCCACTCTGTGTTCAGCTTTTATACATTATTCTCTGTGTGTTCAGTCATCAGTCTAACCGCTGCCAATATGTACATCACCCTAAGCCAAACATTAGGTGTTTGTACTCACCACAAGCACCCCCTTTTTCAGCTGAAATTTACTTTCACACACTACCAGGATGAACTCTGTTTTCCCATGTGCACAGACCATGCCATCTAACCCAGTAACGTGTCCTTCCCAGTAACACATTGTGTTGACACAAACCCATGCGGTCATGCGCGACTCAACTGCAACATGTTGACGTGAAATTGCATCGCAGCACCACACCCTGACCAGCCCCTAGGAAACACTGTGACCCGCTGTCTGGCGTCTGCCAATGAAAACATGCTGCTCAGTGACATCGCCGTGTGCCCCGCAGATTCTTCTACTTCCACAATCAGGGGTTGCAGAATCAGGACGTGCTTTATGTGCAGGACACTCTGGACAGCGCCGCTTCTGTTTTTTTTGACCCAAACACGCTTTCTGAAGATGGCACCGTGGCCTTGAAGAGTAAGTCTCTCCACAGCACCACAGAGCAAAAGTGGTCATGTGTATTGCCAAAAATATTATCTAATCAGTACACAGAATCTATTATATAGCTTCAGATTAACACTGGAGCAAAGTGGGCAAAGTTCCTGCCTTGACGGTACTGCAGCATGTCCCTCTGGGAGTGCATCCTTAACCACCACACCCTCCTGCTGTTCTCTTCCCTCACCCTCCGCAGTGGCACGCCTTTCAGAAGAGTGCGAATACTTTGCCTATGGACTGAGCTCTGCCGGCTCGGACTGGGTGACAGTGCACTTCCTGCGAGCCGCAGACCTGACGCCCCTGCCCGACACTCTGGAGAGGGTCAAGTTCAGCTGCCTGGCATGGACACACGATGCCCGTGGAGTCTTCTACAACTGCTACCCGCTGCAGGGTGGCAAGGCTGATGGTAAGGAGAGGTGGCTTGATGGGGAGAGTGTCGGTGAGTCTCTGCCACCCCTTCAGTTAAAGTCTACTAATTTTAATTCACCATCCTTCGCTGCACACGTTCCCCACCGTCCTGAATAGAAAACGTCGGTAGTAAAATTGCCACAAGTTATTTCAGAGTTAACATTTGCAGCAGGTTTATGAACAGACTCAAAACTGATCCACAGATAGATGAGCACAAAGGATGCATTCAGAACGTCACACTTGAATGGGTGGCACCAGCACACCTGGGCCTGCCTGGGGCATCGCCCGAACACGCTCAAGTAGAACTGCGCAGATGAGTTTGAACACATGTATAAAGTCTGCAAGAAAGAGCAGAAAGAAGTGCACAGAAGCTCCCATCCCATAATTACAATGAGCTGCAGTATATGGTGTGGGTAGGCAAGACTGAAGCAGCAGATCTTTAGTCACAATTGAAACACTTAGCCTGACTCAGCATCCTGTACATAAACTAGCAGTGTTCCAAATCTTAGGGGTCCTGTAACTAAAGGTTTCAGCGCTAACTGTGTTACTACATGTGGAATAAGAAAAATGGCCTGCATTTTGTCATCCGTGTTAACGATTTGGGGTATAAATATTAACAAGAGCCAGTAAGCAACATCATTCATTTTAAGTTATATTCCAGTAAACACTTCAAATTCTCTCCTGTACTTAAAAGGAAACCCAGGCCAATTAATGTAAGACAGTGTAACATTTTCTTTTCCTACAAGAAATTCCAGCTGGGGTATTCTCAATACGCTGTTAATTGTTAAAACTGTGATATCTGCTCACAGAGGGGGATGCATTATTAGTTCAGCCTCCTGTACACAAATTCATATATTAGTTTATTATCTTGAGTAGTTTGGCAAAGCTTCAGAGCTGCAGGAAGTATGCCTTGAAAACTGCAAACACGAAGATCAAAAGAAAGGTTCGTACCTAAAACGACATGTAGATTACGTGCCAGGTTGAGCTGACTGACAAACTTAACACTCAACCACTCACCCAGGCTTTCACTGCATTAGGACGAGTTCCTGTTTAAGATCAAAGCAGCGCTGAAATAACTCATCGAAGCATGAAGGTGCAAGCGAGAGTCATTCTATAACTGTCTGGCCCTTTGCAATCTCCATAGGCACAGAGACAACCTCTAACTTTAACCAGAAGCTCTACTACCATGTGATTGGCACAAACCAATCGGAAGACATCCTTGTGGCAGAGTTTCCAGATCATCCTAAGTGGCACAGCGCTGTCACGGTAACCTCACGCCCATCCCGTGTTACTTGCTGTGACATGACCCCCATTTTTCTCTTTGAGGTTGCCCCTGCCATGGTGGCACTCACGCTTCTGTGTCCAGGTGTCAGATGACGGCAGGTACGTGGTGCTGTCCATCACTGAGGGCTGCGAGCCGGTTAACCGCCTGTGGTATTGCGACTTGCAAAAGCTGCCCAATAGTATCACAGGTGAGTCACTCCATGCCATAAAAAGACATTCAAGCCAACAAATAAAAACTAAAATCAACCCAAATCATCACCCACCATTTTCACACAGAGACATTCTCAAATATGCTCTCATGCACGGTCACAAAAGACAGCACAGGAAGTAGGAGGGTGTTCAAAAGGAATCGCTTACATTTTTCATGACATATTTTGAAGGCCAGCTCTATATATGTTTATGTCAAGGGTGGGCAATCACAGTCTTGGAGGGCTGCAGTGTATGCAGGTTATTGTTTTAACCAGCTCAACATGCGGAGGCCTAGTGGCTCAATGGGTAGAACATCAGGCTGGGATGCAGAAGTCTCTGGTTCAAATCCCAGCCACCTGATGTTTTCCTTGAGCAACACACCCTATACTAGCTCGTTATAACACACCTATAGAATGTTGTAAGTCGCATTGGATAAAAGCGTCTGCTAAATGACAATTTATCACTGAATTTAATTTGCCAACTATCTTAATTAAATTTCAATTACATCGTTCCTTATCCACATTCTTTTTGTTTATTGCTTATGCGTTTACTCAGTTCTCTTAATTTATTGAGAGAAAATAAGAATTACAAAGTGGCACTCTTGTGTTTAAAGATCAGTACAAAACATACAAACCATACAGTATAATGTCACTCCAACTGCAGAATCAGGGCAGAACATGTCTGGATAAGTCAGCGAGGCATTTAACTCAAACCAGTAATCATTAATTGTATACAAATTGTAATAATAAATGAACAAGCAACACATGGTTGACAGGTGGCAATGACAAAGAATTACTAATCTTGATTAAAAGTGATTTAATTATTAACAAGAAATGGACTAAAAGATTACAAATGTACCATGACTTTTAAAAATAAGCAACATCAGTATTTTTTTTTTAATTATTTTTAAATTCTTGTGAAAAATTAATAATGCTTGTTGAGAATTTCTGGATTTACAAAATAATTACACAAAAAAACCCCAATGTTTGAGATTAAGGTTCAATTAACAGCATAAATTGGCTGAAACTAAAACCACTACAGCCCTCCACGACTGGGATTGTCCACCTCTGGTTTATGTGAATGTCAAGTGTTGCTATATATGCACATTGAAACAAATTTTTACATCTGTGTAGCACAATTATATTTGAGGCAGAATATCAGATACCATTTAGTTTACAGAATGACTAATGAAGTAAATACTGTACATATCAGGCATGAGAAAATAACCGTAAGGTACCAATATATGTACAGTATATATACAGGGGGGGCTGGTCTCATGCAGAGACCCCTTGTGAGTGGAAGCTCTCTGTCTCTCAGGTCTGCTCCCATGGGTGAAGCTGGTGGACAACTTTGAGGCGCAGTACACCTACATCACCAACGAGGGCACTGTTTTCACCTTCCGCACCAACCTGCAGGCACCGCGGTACCGAGTCATCAACATTGACCTGAACAAGCCAGAGCCAGGCAACTGGTCCACTCTCATCCCACAGCATGACAAGGATGTACTGGGTAGGGCTCCGGGTGCAAGGGGAGGACCATTAAAACATCATTCCAGAGGGCCAGGACAGAGGCATGTAGGAAAGGCAGTATGAGAACACTTGAACGCGTGAAGTACATGTACAGTACGGAGACATAACTTAAAAAATAGAGGACGGGGGGCAGGGCAGTGAATATTATCACTATCCACATAAATATCTTCAGACTAAGTTATGCTCCATTTGTAAGCTGTGTTAAAGTGGGAATGAAATGTCACCCTGACACTTCCTGTGGTGAGAAAAGGGAAAGAAAGGCGACAGAGAGATTGTTATAGACCTCTCAGTCACTGGCTTCTGGGACGTGACGATGTGACGAGGAAAGAGGAGAAAGGAGAACGAAAGAGCGGTGTGATTAAGCAAAATCAGAAAACCAAAGACAGAATAATGTAGAGAAGGCCAGAAAAGTCCTAAGTAAGATCCAGAGGAGGGGAAGTACAATAACATGACTGAGCGAACACTGAACAACGGGAAAGTATGGGGAAGGCTGACACCCCCCCCCCCTCGAGGGGGCTGTTGATGGCTCCATCCAGGAGCATATGTAGTCCTACGAGATTGAAACCATCCCATGGTTAAACATCTATGACTCACACACATACACCTTGGGGAAAACCCAAAAGACATGCACATTCAAGGCAGGCATTAATTTTATTTATATACACCTTATAGTAGTAAAAAAAGTTGACCTTTGAAAAAATGGCAGGTTAAGATTCCTGGAGGGTGATGGAATTATACCTTTGAAAAAACACTAGCCAGCTGTATAAATATGTTTTCTAAAAGCCAACTAAGAGGCTATGGGTGTGAACATGCAAACAAAGTCACATGTATGTTAACACCTGTATGTCATGCGTGCAGAAAGTGTAAAATTATTTTCTGTGTTCTTTGAGTGGGAAAGGAAAAAAAAGATTAGGTAAAAACCCAGATCTAATCTTTCAGACATAATTTACCAAAGAATCAAGGGTAAGTCACACAGAAACCAAATCATGCAGGATGGTTTACACGCAAAATGCTCGAGAACATCATAGATAATTTTATGCATTTACACATTTGTGTCACCATGACAACAGACAGAATATCTGCAGACCTGTTTTTGCACTTTAATTTATCCTCAAGTACTATAATCCAATATAACATTAGGTTAAATTGCATAAATGTAGAACACACTCATATATATTATCCAAGGGCTTTAAGTATTTTTATCTTTTCATCATAACTTTATACTGGGACTTAAACTGGAAGCATTCAAGTTAATTCATCTGCATCTTAAACTGCTATTTTATATGCTTCTCGGCGATCAAAGCATTGTCTGACGTGACAACATATTTGCGTTTCAAAGTCAATTCTTTCCTGCAGCGGTGAAAGATGCAATTCTAGCTAGCTGCGTTCTCCAGGTAGAGGGGACACGAGCCCATATTTTTACAGCGGCTTTTCTCTTCACTCAGCAGCATTGAACTGTGACTTTACATTGTAAAAAATAACATGAACACAATGGAGAAAGCAGGGTGGAGAGAGAGAGAGAGAGAGAGAGAGAGAGAGCGCGATGCAAGACCGAGTCTACTTTCACTGCAACTGCCCTCTACTGGAAAGTTCACTAACTGCAAGACCAGTGAGGACAGTTGTGGAAGAAAAAGCCAAATTACAATCCTATCAAGGGATATAGGCACCACACAGCTGGACACACTTCCACTCTAGTGTTGGATGGTCTGCTGAATGTCTTCCTGGTCATGTACATTTGTGTGTGTGTTTGTGTGTGTGCAGGGTTTGTGTCCTGCATCAACCACAGCTACCTCCTAGTTAACTACATGCACGACGTGAAGGACATCCTGCAGCTCTACGAGCTGTCATCAGGGCGACTGATCCGAGACCTGCCTCTGGACGTGGGCACCGTGGTGGGCCTCAGCTGCAAGAAGAAACACCCGGACTTCTTCTACAAGTTCACGTCCTTCACCACCCCAGGTGCTGCGTGCCACCTGTCTCGTACTGCGCCCTGTCATGGCAGCACCCTTACCCTAAATTGCGTTCAACACAAACACCAACAAGGATGAAACATCTCCACCTTACACACTAACAGCCCATTTACCATCCATTTCTGGGTGGTAGAGTCAGTTTTACTGCATCTGTCATATGAAAGCATTAATTCTCACAGAGATGTAAAACAGAGGGGCTTTATGGAGCTGTGGATTTTAAAAGCTCCAGCTTCAAGTAAAGCATTAAAGCAGCTCTCCATTCTATAATAACAGAATGAAATAAAGGGGTGAAGGTGTTGCACGTGTGAATAACTGTGTGTGTGGCACCATGTCTCATCCCCCAGGGATTATATACCATTGCGACCTGAGTCAGCCCTCTCCTGAGCCCACCATATTCAGACAGGTGGCAGTGAAGGGCATCGAGAGAACCGACTATGAGACTGTACAGGTGAGGCTGGCACCGATACCACTTGCACTGATGGAGACTGTACAGGTATGCCTGACTATGCCCACCGCCACCTGTTCTCCAGGTGTTCTACCCCAGCAAGGACGGCACTATGATTCCCATGTTCCTGGTGCACAGAAGAGGAATCAAAAAAGACAGCTCACACCCGGTCTTCCTCTATGGATATGGAGGCTTTGAAAACGCAGTTCAGCCATACTACAAGTCAGTGCCACACAATTGATTTGCATACAAATTATTTGTGTATTGAAACCTGTGTAACATGAGCTACTCTATCCCCCACTCCGCCGGCCCCTTTCAGTGTGGCGTACCTGCTGTTTGTGAGACACCTGGGGGGCATCTTGGCCGTAGCAAACATTCGAGGGGGCGGAGAGTACGGGCAGAGCTGGCACAAAGGTACCCTTCACAGAAACTCTCGCCATGCCAACAAGAGCACATGGCCAAGGGCTGAGAGCCCAGCGCTAAGGGATATTAAATCTTCACACCCACAGGTCTCTATTAACCTCTCAGCAGGGACATCCCAGTGAATTTTCTTTAAGGCAATCGAGGATCAGTAAATCCTACTTCTTCACCTGAAATCAAATATGAAAACTGACAAAACTGAGAGCCGCACATAAAAATTAAACACGTAGTTATCAAACAGGATCCTGCCGATGACCCTCGGATGGCTCGACTGAATGACGTTCTGCTCCTCAATCCTTGCAGCCGGATGTCTCGCAAACAAGCAAAACTGCTTTGATGACTTCCAGTGTGCAGCGGAGTTTCTGATTCGGGAAGGCTACACCACTCCGAGCCAGGTAGCCATCAACGGAGCCTCCAACGGGGGTCTGCTTGTGGGTAAGAAAAGGGAAGGGCCTTAAGTGGACTGGGAGATCACAGGAGCTCCACCCACCCACACTCACTCACATTAATTACACAGGTGTGCCATACTGTGCACAAAAAACGGAGCACCAAATTATTTACAAAGTGCGTGAAGTGTGCAATGTCATGCTGATCATTTAAAAACTCTGGATGGATATGAATGTCTCGTATCACCACTAGGGTAATTTCAGCACTGTGTTTTGGGGAGAAACACGTAAATAATATTTCTAGCTAGCAGTTAGTTCATTTTAACATCAATGACGTCAAGTCTCCTTAATCTAAATATGTGTATGTGAAAATACAGGGGAAAAAGTTACTGTATGATGAATATACTTGATGTCAATTATAGAGTTAAGATGACCCATCGGTGTTTTTATGATTTTACTAACCTTGTCAGCGCAACAGTTCAAATCAGAGTCACTTAATGAGCAGTGAACAAAATGGCATCGCTCTGCACAATCACATAAGCTACATGCCCTGATCTCCTCTTCTCTGCTCCGTGACCGTGACGTTGGCCACGTCCGTGACCGGATGGCACCCAGCGGCCTGCGTGAACCAGCGACCCGAGCTCTTCGGTTGTGCCGTGGCTGAGGTGGGCGTTATGGACATGCTCAAGTTCCACAAATTCACCATCGGGCACGCCTGGACCAGCGACTATGGCTGCTCTGACGATCCAGACCAATTTCAATGGCTCATCAAGTGGGTGTGATGGGCTCGCACCAGCATCCACGCATACACATGCACACACGCCTCATGTAGAGGATTCTCAATTCCCTAGCAACAACTAAACAGACGTTAGAACCAACAGCTACTAAGATTCCTGGTCTTAAAAGGGTGCAATAAAAATGATTGAGGTGTACAAGGCTAGAACACAGAATGCAGCTTTAATATTAGTGTCAGCTGCACGACGAGGTCATAAATAGAACTTGGACAACTTTAGATCAAAACAAGAGATGGAACGCAAACATTAGTGGGTGTTGACATATGCTTCTTAGTAATGTTAACGGAAATGCAGTCCAAGGTGGATCAAACCTATATTTAAAGAGACAGCACAAGACAATAAACAGCTAAATTAGTAAGATTATATAAGACTAATTTTTTTCTATCTTGGCAGACACACACACACACACACACACACCATCTCAGACACAAACCTTCCCTTCTTGTAAAACTTCTGCTCTCTGCAGATACTCACCCCTGCACAACCTGCCCACCACCCCCCGGGAAGGGCTGGCCTACCCAGCCATGCTGCTGCTCACAGCGGACCACGACGACCGCGTGGTACCACTGCACACCCTCAAGTACTGCGCTGCCCTGCAGCACGGCGTGGGGAGGAGTCCCAGCCAGAAGCAGCCCCTGCTGGTGCGTGTCGACACCCGCAGCGGGCACGGCGCTGGCAAACCCACCGCCAAGGCCATCCTGGAGGATACCCACATCTTCGGCTTCATCGCAGAGACCCTGGGCCTCCAGTGGAGGGAGTGAGGAGGGCAGGAGGAGAGACAGGTGGAAGACAAAGCACAGTAAGGAGAAAAGAGGTTTTCCCAGAATCCACTTGCAGCTGACAGAATAAAAAAAAAGCAGCAGGAGGGAATCAAGATCATTCTGTCTGGTATCAATTTCTACTATTGAGCAAAGTTTTTATTCACAACGTTTGGCCTAACTATAATTTCACTGGGAGAAATGCATGTCATTACAATAACAATGTTTGTGTCTGCTGGCCTCAGTAATTTCTTTTTAGTAACAATGCCAATTCTCCTGTGAAATTCAAAATAAAACTGCTGCCATAAAAAAAGCCTCATTCCTCATGCCACTTTTATTGGTCGCTAGTGGCTGAGAACTTTCAACTATGTAAACAAACAGGCAAAATAGTCTTAATTAGGGTTAATATCTAAAGCTACTGTTTAATGTGTCAATGACACATTCATGTAGGGTTCTGATCATATCTAAAACTGAGTTTTAAAACTGGAGAAAAGGGGATGTTATAAAGCCCTTCCCCGCATACACAGAACCCAGATGAAACTAGTTAATTTTTTATATATCTTAAAACAAACGTACTTATACAGGACTCGTTATATGTGGTACCCCACGTGTAAAATGCCCCCTATATGTATAATTCCTGCCTATATTGCACCGTTGCCCTGAAGAAATTAAATTTCGTTCCACTCTACATACATGTGCATATTTGGTATGACCAAGTCAACTTGAAGGCTGGAATTAACGTAGCACCAGTAGGTGGCAGCATAAAACCAGCTATGCCTATTTGTCTTCAACTGCAGTTCTAGCCACTAGATGGCAACGTCGTAACGCAATCATCAGCTTGCCTCTCTGCCTGCACTGCGGGGAAAGATTAGCTCAGTGCACTAACTGGAGCATAGAGACCGCATCTCCTTCATGCTGGCTTAGAGGCGAGGAAGTCGCAGCTTTGCGTGGCACTCTGATCTTCCGAGCAGAAAGGGCCACGTGGCTGCCTCCGGAGGGGTCAGGGGGTTCTGAAGAACTCTCCCAACAACTCTCTCGCTGCAAAGACTCACAGGCGGCTTCACCACAGGCTCTTTGGAGCTACTGCCATGGACACCCACTCTTCTCCATTCACCATCAGCCGTAGATGTGTAATTTTCCTGCCACTCTGTAGCGGATATGCAGACACCCGGCCTCAAAGGTATAATCACGCTCTTAACACTGCACATTCCCCCCCAGTTTCCTGTCCCACTAGATCCTCTCACGCCTCTTTAACAAAAATTTGGTCTGAAATTGCAGCTTACATTTCTATATCTAAAACCGGATGGGTCGTGCCAGATTCTGGGCCCTGACAGCATCCTCACCTACAGCCCTATTATTTAGAGATAAAACATAGCAATGAGAGCAATAACAGAGGACCAACAGAGGTGGATTGCACAGTTCTACACAGTTCAACCAAGAACACCCCCTTACACAGACCAACCAGCGTACATGCAGACTTACAGTAAAACTCCAACCGCTCTCAATGAGACAACTCAGATGGCCCTCAAAAGTGCTCTGCATTTAAATCATTTTGCAGTCCCTCCCAACTCCACCCCTCTTTGCTGCTACTTCCACAATGCAGAAATATGATAGTACAGGGATGCGGAGGGGGGCAGACAACACATAAATGTGACATTTGCAGTCGGTGCTGGACTTGTGATTTATGGACACTTGGCAGGGCGCCTGCCAAGCCCTGACATGGTAGGCAGTTACCTGGAAGCTAAAGCAGTTCTAAGATAAAACTCATTAATTCAGAACTCTCTCCTATACCTGAATAAAACCCCAATAAAAAAACATTTATTTTCTGCCAGCTTCGCAAACGCCCACGTACACTTATACAAGCGAACGTCGTTCCAGGTGGATTATGGGTAGCAGCCGAGCAATTATTGAAATTCCATTAGTAAAACAGGCATTCAAGTGGTTTTGAAGTTAAAGTAACAAAGACAGGAGAGAGATATGAAAAAAGAAGACAGGGAAGAACACTGGTGCATTGGTGGCTAAAAATCTGATCAGGCAGAGGAAAATAACCAGACATTATATGTACAATTTTCATTTGCACATGTAGGAGGTGTAACAGCCTCTTCAGACACACGCTTGGTGTACACCTGGAGCCTAGGCTGAGTGCCTTTGTTTGTGGGTTTGACTGCTGGCAACCAGCCAAAGGCTGAGAAGCTAGAACCTGGCTACACTACATTAACCATAATTCCCTGCCAAACACAATAACTCAAGGTGTGAATTGCAATGCCCTTTTAATAAGACATTTTTATATTGCAACAGCCATCTGTTTTTATAACAGGTACAAATCATCAAAAAAGAAAAAACTAACTAAAAACATTCTGAACATTCAAGTACCTTGGCTAGGTCCCTAATTTCAACAAGAAAGTCCATACACAGTGGGCAGATATTTGACACATTTTTCAAACAACTTAGAAAAATATATTGCATTTTCAAATACATATTTACATTATCAGACATTTAGACAGGTATGAGCACAAACTCACTGCTGGACAAGTAGGTAAAAGAGAAGAGTGTGTGTGAGTGAGTCTACATGAATGTGTATATATATATAAAGGAACAACTGTGTGAGTGTGTGCTTATTTCCATGTGTGATAACATGCATAAACACGTGTCTGAGATGTGTGCAGACACAGTAACCACACATGTAAGTACATGTGGCTTACAGCTACACCTCCCCCACCTAACACATACTTGGCAAGATCACATGCCCTTAAAAATGCACGCGCACACAAACAGTCCAGATGTATGTACAGACATACCACATTCTGCATTATCCACAGCATCCAGCCTTTAATCCAAACATACAGTTCAGACTACATTAAAGGATTAACCAAACCAAAGCCGTCAACTCAAAGTCATGGTGGACATGAAATGTAAAGGAACACCTGACTCCACCACCGCACAGATCTGGGACTGGAGGCAACGCAGGATGGCATGGATAAATCTGACAGCTTTAACATACCACAGAGGTGAGAAGGGCGGGAGGACTCAATATCGTAAATCAACTCTGGTGCAGTTTGGGGAGAGTGTGTGCGTCAGACGTGAAGCTGCACATGTGTCTACGATGGGACATGCCTCAGAATTAAAATTACATTTTAAAGTGGAGCTCAGACTGCACGCTGGCAAGGAACGTGACACCAGGAGGATGCGGCAAGAACAGGGGGTGCAGCGGGTGTCACGCCCCTGCTCGCGGATCGGTGCCGGCGCTTAAACCATCAGGCAGTGCTTTGAGATGAGAATCGTGACATGATTACTGCCCCAGTTTTGTTGGTTTTAACTCTGACAAACACCTCCCACGAGGTGACTGATGTCTTTGTACACTGGCGGTGCACGTGTCTGAAGACTATACCTTCAGGAACCCCTGATGGGGGTGGGGGGCGTAGGCGTGCGCAAAAACACACACACACCCCCTTCAGTGAGTATAATGCTAGGACCAACTGCCTATTGCAGAACTGTGCAAACAAATATACAACCATCCTAATAATAGTGTGGAGCAGGGAGGGGAGAAAAAAACAGGTAAAGAAAAAAAAAGAAAAAGAAAAGAATACAATGTTTTTTTTTTTTTTTTTTTTTTTTTTTTTTTTTAAAAAAAAAGGTTAAATTTTTAAGCATTTAAAACAAAAAGACCCAAGTTTAACCCCAATTCTTTTTATCTCCACCACAAAGACAGGATAAATATTAAACAGCTGTAACACTAAGTGTGAACCCTCTCTCCCCTGATTTGACCTATAACGTCTCTGGGACAGGGCACTGGGTCAGTCTCCTCCAGGTGTTCCATGCAAATCCGCCTTCTGCCTGCAGCTGCTGTTACTGCTACAGACCTTCCTCAACAATGACGCGTAACTGGGCCAGCAGGTGGCGCAGTGGTTAAAGGAACCGTACACACGACCAAAAAGAGAAAAAAAAAAAAAACCACCACAGATCAAAATTTCAACAAGGGTCACTTGTTGTATAGTAGAGAAAACATTGAACAAGCAAAAAAAAAATAAAAAAAAGTCCCACTGTACAAAGGTATGAAAGTAAAAGCATGTGCAAAAGCAAGGAGAAACAAACACAGCCAGTCGGAGGCTGAGACGTGTACCAGCAAGCAGTCTTCATATGTACCACACTCTGTGCCGATGTCAGAGTGAGAGGCAGACAGCCTACCTGCTGTGCTGAGATAGCTTTGGGACTCCGCAGGCATTCAGCACTACAGGTTACAAACATGCTGAACGCGTGTGTCGCGGTATCAGGAAACACGACCGTCGAGCCAGTTTGTCTTTGACCTCAAAGCATTCATCGGTACCACACACACACACACACACACACACACACACACACACACACACACACACACACACACACACACACACAAACGTTCCCCGCACGCAGTGGGTCTGCCGCTACATTTTACACACTAAACTGTTTGAGCAGGATTGACAACAATTTAAAAAAACAGCATCAGCACAAATAAATGTTACAAATGCAGAGAGGGGCAGTTACAATATAAATAAACATGTAAACTTTTTGCCTTGCTTTTATAAAGATATTAGTCTTCAGGGGAAGGACCCCGTGCAAGACAATTTTTCCTGAAACGCCAACTTTCAGCCAGGTGTTGGTTCGTGACATCAGCACACGGGGGGTCTTCTCCGCACCCCTGCACACGAATCACTGACAACTGATCACATGATCAGAAATATTTACAGGCCCTACAGACCATAATGCAGATTGCATTTTGGACGAACCACCGCATCTGGGCCTCATGTCTTGAAATGTCTGGTTCCATGTAGGTTCTGTGCAATTCCAACGCAGTGCTTGGTGTGGGTCTGATTCTAGTCTTTGCCTTTGGCATGGAGCAATACGTGCCCCAGAGGTCCTCCAGCGCGAAGTCAGCTCCAAATGCGTTAGTCTCCACTCTCAGGACACTGGTGTCTATGAAACAGTCACATGACCAAGTGTGAAAAACAACACCCTGCGGTCCTTTTAATCTGAGCAGACTGTTCTGAAGCCTGAGGAAAAAGAGGATGATCAGGTATGAGGGTTTCAGCAACCGGTGCTACTGTGGCATAAGGTGGCTTTGAAGGTTGGGGGGGGGGGGCGCTCTTGATTCCCCTGGCGACAGGCGCCACTCTCACAGCGGCTCCAGGGTTCTCCTCTTGGCCCACGCACTTATTACACCTGCACCCCACGCCCGTGCATCTGGATGACCTGAGCCCTCAGCGTCTGGATTGCTGCCAAGATCTGCTTCTGGTGTTCCAGAGAGGTGATTCCCAAGCTGAGCACGTCCCTGGAAAACACACCAACACATAAGGGGGGGGGGGGGGGGGGGGGCACCCAAACACCCACAAGTATAACGAGACATTTTTGGCTTGGCGCGTGCTTAAAAAAAGAAATTCCCCCGGCGATTTGTCGCGGCGACTTTGCGGACCCACAATGGACAGTCATGCGGGCC
>JABJVR010007037.1:0-11895 GCA_025773905.1 Chitala chitala | reverse complement strand
TGTGTGTGTGTGTGTGTGTGTGTGTGTGTGTGTGTGTGTGTGTGTGTGTGTGTGTGTGTGTGTGTGTGTGCGCTCTGTGGTGGGTTGGTGCCCCGCCCTGGCCTGTGCTTCCTGGGATGGGCTCCAGGCTTCCTGTGACCCTGAATTGGATAAGCGGTATAGAGGATGGAATATGCATTAAGTGTAATAACCATGTGACACTGGCAAAACAGGGACAATGTTATTGGTAAATTTACAGAGTTAATAGTTACACTGTTGCAAATGCATAAATGTTCGTCAGTTACTACGGTAATGAAGAATGCACTAACATCGCGTTTTTCACATTATAAGTAACAGAATTTCTCATCATACAATGAAACTACGTAGACAGTAGCATGTGGGTCTGTCATCTGTTCACCTGTAGTCTGTGATGTTACCAAAACTGTCAGAAGGCAATAAGAACTGGAGATGAAGTTATTACCATGGCAGCAGAACTTACTGCGAGCACCTACACCCTGCTGAGCACTGGGCACACAGGACTAACACCTTAGGTCCTCAGGGAGTGTTTTGTTTTCCTTCTGTAAGGACAGATCTTAATGAAGACACAGTCTAACTGACTAACTATGTAAGACTACTTCTAATACTGCTAAAACGTCTGCTGTGGCTGCTCCCACTAATAATAAAAATAATAAAATTTATTACAAAATTTAGACAATGACATTTGTGCGACTGCATTTTATTTTTTCAGAGAATGTAACTCAGGAAATGTTTAGTACACACACGTATATTTGGGTCATGGCTACATTCCAATTTCATGTCCATAATACAAAAAACCCATTGAACAAATTATAATATTAGATGTTCGGTTTGATACACCAAAAAAGCTATGGAAGTACCTAATATAAGATTAATGTACAAGAAGCAGTTTGTGCGTTTTCAGCATTTTACTTGTTTTGTGCATTGAATCGGTGTAGTCAAACCCAGGTGTCTTTAAGATGAAGGTTTACCAACAGCCAAAGGGGCTGTGACTATCTATTGTAATTATATAATTTACATACACCTTATGGTCCATTGGTGCACAAAATCCATGCCAGAGGTGTGCCAGTGTGCCTGCGCCCGGTGTTGTGAACTTAGCTCTGGTGGCAGGAGGTGTCACGCTGAGCTGGGACTTGGGAGCCGTTGGCTTGCCAACATCCACCTGTGTGATCATCTGCTGACACCTGTTCCCCAGCAGTTCTCGCTGCAGGAGAACTTCCAAGGGTTGATTATTTCGAGGGGACAATGACCATACATGTGCTGGTGCAAGTCAAGTACTAGTGCCTGTGTGAATGTGGACTTCTACCTTTTAGTTTCAATTAAGTGTCAAGGCAAGCAGCAAAAGTTCCAGTATTCATACAGCACACAAACAACTGCGTACCCACAGTCTTACTTACACAGAATTCCAATCGACAAAGATTATTTTTGCATTACACCTTTCATAAAAGATGTGCCCCATGGCATTGAACAACAATGTGGTGGACTAATTTAATTAGAAACACTCATAAAGAATAAGGCACAAAGATAAAGATAAAGCTAAACCCAGAGAGTAATGGAGTAATGGAGTAGGGCGGGAGTCTGCAACCTCTCATTGCAGGGAATTCTACTGCAGAGGAGTGGAAGAGTCTTGTGCAGCTCCAGAGCCATAGGTTGTGGACTGTGAAGTAGGGGAACCAAAATTCCTAAACAAAAAATAAGAAAACTTCTAACATTATACAATTCAGAAAAATAATTAAACATGATTTAAATCTCAAATCTAATTTCAACTGTTGATCTGTGCGCCAGGTGTCCAAGTCCAGTACAGCTAGGTAGCCCAGCAAGTCCTCTTCTGGAAAAGTCAGATCCACACTGCCACCTTTCAGTCTGTGTCACACGCTAAGTCTCAACACACAGTCACATGCAAATCCTGTCACATTCACACACATGAAAGCCACATGTACAATAATGCACATACAAGCTGTACACAAACACAATCAGAAAAATATATACAAGCACACACACTATTAGGCTTGTATTCACAGTCATTATGACTCATTAAGATGCCGAATTACGAGAAAAAGTGCTTTAGTATTTGTGACACATTGCTGCTTTGCACTTTGACCTAAGACTTCTAAATTCTGAGCGAAATTGTGGATTCACAACGGCATATGTTACAGGGTTGGAGGCAGACGTTATACAAGCAATTGAGATGGAGAAGATGTCCACTGCTACAACAACAGCCATCTAGAAAAGAAGAAAGAAAAAGAAACAAAATTTATACAACAACAACAACAACTTTATTTATAAAGCCCTTTAAACCAGCAAGAGCTGGCACAAAGTGCCGTACAACTAAACCCAAAACAAAGAGCAGGGGCATAAAACAGGAGGATAAAAACAGAACGATAAAAAGATAGATATAAGACATACGAACTGACATGAGCAACATTCGGTTAAAAGCTAACGAGTAAAAGTGGGTTTTCAGGCTAGGTGTAAAACAGGAGAGTGAGCTAGCCTGTCTAATGCTGAGATGCAGGTTGTTACACAGCTTTGGAGCGAGAGCAGAAAAGGCTCTGTCCCCTCTGGATTTTTTGTGTGTCTTAGGTAATGTCAGCTATCAAATCCGCGCTAACACTCACAAGACACCAATCTGAAAACTGAAGTTGAGTTGAGTTGACAATGTTCATTTTACTTTCTTTGTTGCTGACGGACCTGAACAGATATTTTAGCAACAAGAGGTGGCGAGTACTTCTTCAACATTGTGCAAGCCTTCACTTTTATCAAGAGGACATATATTTTGTCTTATAAAATGTCATGGCACTGCATATTAAGACGTTTTAAATGTGCATACGTTGATTTTTGAAATTTGGAAAGTCTTAAATGTTACTGCTGCTTACGATCATTTAAAGTAGTCTAGAATCAGTAACATGGTATCTACTTGTGTGTACTTGAAGTACGGACCTAGTAAGACATCAAATAAACAAACGGAGTAAGAAAACAGTTGACGTTGACTGATCCGATGGCAAAGCACACACAAAATAGGACTTGAACTATTTCTTGGCTGCAGAGGCATCCAAGCGGGCATTAGTGTCCATTAAAATTACAGAGAAAGACTCAGATCCGATGAAGAAATATTTTAAATCGTGCGCGCAACCTTGCTGGTTTTCTTTATTTGTTAATAGCCGTTCATCTATGAACCTAATCGTTCGGGATGAACCGGTTTATGTTTTAAATGTTTCACCGCGTTTATATCTACGTTGTACAAGACAGTGGTGCAGTTTTAATTCTCCTAATAATTTTCAACGGAACGTCTTGATTTTATAGTGTTTAAATAGTCGTGTGACAGTTCTGATCAGCACAAGAGCAAAGTTTTGTTATTAAAATGTTACTGTTGGTATCTTATGGATCTTACCAAATGTTTGTTATATTTATTTACTTGTTTAGTTATTTAGTTACGATGTTTACGGTATGAATGTAGTATGAATTTACTTATAGACTTGTACGAGATGTACTCATTAGTACAACCCTAAATTTATCTTAATTAATAAAATGCTGATTTGAATGGCCGTATACTCGTATATCGTCGCTGATAATCGGGCTGTATTTGGCAATTTATGTTCAGTTTGAGCTCTGATCTTATTCCAGTTATTGTTGGTGCAACATTATTTATTATACCTCATTATAGAATTGTATCAATATAATATTATCCCAACTGAATCACTCAGTTTGGTAACGAAAACAAAATGCTGATAGTAGTTTTGTTTGATAGTACCTATGTCATGCAATGCTTTCAGTTATTTAAATTTTCAGTGACTGCTCTTACCTTGTTTTGTACTCATGCTGTAAGCCTTTATAACACGATATAGCCTTAATTATTATACCAATAAAAGTAGGCTAGGTAAACCATAAATTAGGCTAAGTCATATCCGTTATATATCAAAGCATGCCATCGAAAAATGAACTTGTGCTACAGTTTATTATACTTACGTCTGAGCTCCTGTGACTCTCCGCGAAGAAGTTTACGAGTACAGACAGGATGAGTGGGATCCAAAACAGAAGGAAGGTGAGAATAATGTATCCCGACCGCTTGGCCAGTTTGCTTTCTTTGTTTTTGTTTACCCTCTCCCTGTCGGCAAATGACGGCATCATGCACACTGCACCGGCGACCTCCTCGGCCTGGTCGGTGACGGCTGGGGGTGCAGAGACAGCCTCGTCTGGTGTCGTTTCCTTCCCGGCTAAATCTGCAGCCTCCGCAGTTTCATTATTTGCATTATCTACCCGTTTTGTTGCAGCAGCTTCCATTTCTACCAAATCACTTACAGCTGGTTCCTCAGCATCTGGTGCAGTTTCCTTCACCACAAAATTTGCAACTTCCACCGTGTCATCATGTGCATTATTTACCGGTTCTGTTGCAGATGCGATGGCAGCATCCATTTCTTCCAAATCCCTTGCAACTTGCTCCTCAGCATCTGGTGCGGTTTCATTCAGAGGTAAACTCTCAGCCTCCACCGTCTCATTATTTACATCATCTGTAGGTTTTGCTGGAGTTATTTCTACGAAATCACTTACAACTGATGTGTCACCAGGAGCAGAAAAGTTCAAGCCTGCTTCATCCAAAGTACTTTCCTTTATTTCTTGTAAAAGGAACAGCGAACCTGGCTGTGTGTCATCTTTAGGAATACTAATTTCCGCTGTATCCCTGCAGTCTAGTTCTTCATGTGAAGCTAGAGTGGTGTTAGCGGGTACAGAAGTTTTGAGAAGGTCCTGCGACGCTTCTGCTGCGCTCTGCTCTACTCGCTCCTCAGCTTGCGTACCACCACGTGGCACGTCCTGCGGTTTCTCACATTTTTCCACTGGTTTCTTGTCATTCGACTCCTTTGCGTCAGTTATTACTTTTTTATTTTTCTTGTTCGGAAGGGAAACCCCTTTGTCAAATATTTTCCTACTGTGTGCTCTCACTAGCAGAAATATTCGTCCATAGAAACCGATGATGGCAAACAGACAGCCTGACCACAGCGGCACTACAATGTAAAGCCCGAAGCTGTTATAAGACGACAGGTGGGCTGTAGGCGAGCCTCTGCATTTGATGTATACCGGGTTATCGTCGACCAGCGTTGCAGATAAAACTGACAACGGTATAGATATAGTCCATGTCAATGGTATCCAAACTTTGATCCGTTTTCGTCGTTGGCTGGTTTTAAATGGGTAAGCGATGGCTTGGTATCGCTCTGCGCTAATGCTGGCCACCGTTATCAGCTGTACGAAACAGCTGAACGAGAAGCATACGGTTTGCGTGTAGCAGAGGGGGATGCCCAGGTCGCCGTGCTTGGGAAATCCTAGCACGACTGCCAGCAGCAAAGGGCAATCGATGCTGCACCGCAGAAGATCTGCTATGGCAAGATTGACTAGCAGCGCATTGTTGGAAGTCTGCAAAGACTTCTGATGGTAAACCGCCCAGATGACAAAGAGATTTGCTGCGATACCCACGCACAAAGTAAACAGTAGCACCATGCAACTGGCGATGGAAAATGCAAAGTCCAAATACAGCTCCAACTGACTGATGTTTTCACGCGCTTCTACATTTGACAAATTACCTCTCATCTCTAAACTTTCTGCGGACATGGCGTTTTACTGTTTGTAGCAGGCATTTTATTATTTTCTGAAATAGCTGATAAATTTCTCGATTGAACAGCTATACACTCCGCATGTCACGTCACAGTGAAAACGCGAGGCCCAGCACAGCAAGTAATGAAAGTCCATAATTAGTGACACACCCCATTGCTGGCTGTTTTTAACCTCCAACGCGAACGCGACACAGGGGAATACCAATGTTCAATTAGATTCATGCCCAGGCAGTCGCTCTCCAGTGATTATAAACGAATATTTATATTCGTAAATACAGATGTTGGTAATAATGGAAGCATCAGACCAATTTCCCTGGTCTATAGTGGCATAACTCAAATTTAACCTCACTTACCTTTCTTGATTTAGTCAACTTTGGTTCAAATAATTACATAAGCAATGTGCTTTGAAAATTAATAAAACAAGTAAAATAATTTAGTGCTTTACACAGGCATGTTAGATACAGTGTTTGCATATCTGCCTAAACACAATATATAAAATTTTTACTTTGTGCAATCCAAGAGGTAAATTAAACATCACAATAGAGATCACTGTTGTCTAATTAGTTTTTTTTTTCTGATTACCTGCAATAGAACTTTCCCAATGCGTTACTTTTGAGCTTTTTTTCTGTTTGCAATTACGCCATAATTTTACCAATTAATTATCAGTTTTAACAGTTATATTGTGGACCCCTTCCACATGTATCACAATGCCCCTGGGGTCTGGGGATCCCACTTTCAGAACATATTGTGTAGATTATAAAGTAAACATCACTTTCATAAAATGCTACCCTGCAACAGGGTACCTCGCTGTGTGGAATGCCCCCTGCATTGCATTGTGGGCTGCCTGGGATAGGCTCCAGGCCATCGGTGAACAGGATAAGATTTTAAAATGGATGGATGGAGCATGAACTACTGGGATGTTGGATACCTACCAGTTAGCAATGTATTTGGCTATTCAGTGTTTTCTTTAAGTACTACACTAGTCCTGACCAGGAATATTGGGAACTCATTGTATGAACTACCGTATGCTTATGGATTATGCTACGCTCTATTTCAGATCTTTTATTATTTTGTGATGGTTGCACGTTAACCCTCATCTCTCTTTTGATTTTTTTGCCTTTGGAAGCTCTGGCCCAGGTATATATCACGATTCTGGTAGACGCTTGTCATAGTCCATTCATTTCTGACTGTTTGAAGTTACATTACAATCCCCTGAGCATCTTCTAGGCTGCAGTATCATAAGAACTGCTGACTGTTGAAATTGCAAGGTGCTGCATCATGTTGCAGCCTATTCACAATAGCTTCTAATAGCCTTTTTAATGTGTATCTGAGTGTTTCCCCCTTTTTAATGTGCAGCCTTTGAACAAAAAGAAATCTGTCTTGAACCACAATTTTCAAAAATATAAAAAAAACATTACTTACTCATACCATATTTTAATGAGTCTGTCCAAATTAAACTTTGTGCTACTTTACTGGTACATATACATCATCCATCCATCCATCCATCCATCCATCCTGCTTATCCTCTGGAGGTCTGTCTGTAGCCTATTCCAGGCAACCTAGGGCACAAGGCAGGGTACCCTGTGGTGAAGCTGCCATCCCAATGCAGGGCACACAGACACACACTCACACTTTAAGGGCAATTTAAATGATCCAGATGACTTAATCAGCATGTCTGCGGACTATGGGAGGAAGATAGAGAATCCTGAGAAAATCCACACGTGTAGGGAGAGCATACAAAGTCCACACACACAGTGTCGAGAGCCAGATTCAAACCCACAACCCTGCAGGTGTGAGGCAACAGTGCTTTCAAATAAAATTTAAAATAATAAGGGAGAGGCAAGGGTTACATGCAGGAAGGGTCTTAAATAACATAGAATAGGGTAACACAAAGGCAATCAAATAACGATAACAGAAAAAAGACTACAGGTGTGATTTAGTACACAAGCATGGAACATATACTAACTCCTACAAGCAATACAAACACATAGGAACCTGAAACAATCAGCAGAGAAGAGATAGAGAGACAGGCTTATATAGACAGAGAAACAAGGAAGAAACTAGTGGGAGCAATGATTCAATAAGGGAAAGTGCATGGGTAATGAAGGGAACAGAGAACTCAAGGGACATCTAGTGGACACATATGTGAATGACAGGCAATGGCAACAGGACAGGTACTGATCTTGCTGTCTCAGTGGAATTCTGGCTGGTCTGTTTTTATTCTCAGCATAAAAAACAATGAAAAGATACAATCCCACAAGTCTGACATTCTCAGAAATAGCTATTTTGTACTCCACTGATGATATCTTCTTCACACCCTCTCACTGAAATATCTAAACCAATTAACTCTTGTGTGCATGACACAGATGTGTGCATTAATTCAATTGTCACACCATTTCCCCTGAGTTAACACAGAAAATAATGAGAAAACATGGTCTTCGTGGTTTTTGCATCAAAGCATCATCACGGGACTTCTCAGCAATATAATTTTAGAAGCTAAATACCAAGTCTGTTTTAAGAACTGTTCGCACAGTAATAAAGGTTAAGACCTTACAGCAATTCACTGATCATCAGAAAACCTTGTGTAAACCTAAAAGAATATATATATCATTATTATATAATAATAATAATAATTATTATTATTATTATGTATGACTGAGATACTAGAAGTGTAGCTCTGCAACCCTCTGAAATGCTGCATTATTACCATGGATGCAGGTGTGGTATAAAAACTATGATACAGCCTTCATTCATTCAAGATAATCTGCAGACAAACACATGGATTACTGTGAAAGAAAAGCACAGTGTTGTGCACAACACCACAGACAAAAGAGTTATGAGATGTTCTCAAATAAAAGAAGAATAGAGTTTATATATGAGAAAATGCAAGATGTAGTCAAAGACATAATACAAATTAAGGTGGAAATACATCAGCATCTTCTGAGGTCAATTTGACCTTCGACTTTTGTTGGTGTTTAACTAAAATTCTTTCCTCTAGTGTCTTGTCTACAAAGCCCACAAGTCCAGGACCTCCTGCCTCTTCACACAAACAACCTTTGACACATATTCTTTGCCACAAAAACAGGTCCCATAAGAAATTATGCAAATGAATTTTAAATGAATAATAAACTACAATACTACAATGATTAAGCCACATGTATATGAAACACAGAATATATAACAGATTGATCAATATCACTTATTAATAATAGCAATGTAGATTTATTAATATAGAATCATTAATTGATTATACTTAAACATTAAACAAATTAATATAATAGTTGTTAATATAGAAAAATGCAGAAAACATAAATGGCATAAGATTTCATAGTTCATTAATCACTTAAATCAACTAGATGAAGTCACCACTCTCATATTATTAGGTATAAAATAAGTCAGTTCATTTTTAACACTCATACCACTCCCCCCACCCCCACATCTTCTGCTTTTCTGCTCAGAACACAAGGTCAGTAGTTTAATAATGGACATAAGCAGACTGGTAATCAGGACATTATATAAAATGCCAGAGCGGCCTACCTTGTGTGTTGATGACCGTCAGACCTATGAACCATAAAATACACAGTAACAGGGCTGAATTGGTAATCTAGTATACCTGCCATTTTCCCAGTGGGCCGATGCACTTTGGGGCCGATACAATATATTATTATTATAAGGACCAATTCTAGATTGTAGTGGTGGGCTGCCAGGACCAAAAATGTCAGGGCGGATTTTTTGGGACACTGTCACATTCATTCCATCCTTGGATTTATTTTCTAGCCCTTGGACTAATTTTGCTATCCAGGCTAGGTCGACCTGGAAGCCAAGGTTTAATAGTCAATCCCTCTCTCCATATGGCTGTAATGTCCTTCACTGCCTCTTTCCAAAAGGATTTGTGGAGCGTATGGCTGACTGCACAGCCTAAACAAAGCT
This sequence comes from Chitala chitala, assembly GCA_025773905.1. Taxonomy (NCBI): domain Eukaryota; kingdom Metazoa; phylum Chordata; class Actinopteri; order Osteoglossiformes; family Notopteridae; genus Chitala; species Chitala chitala. The sequence continues at coordinate 2,350 of JABJVR010007037.1, read as the reverse complement.
GAAGCAGGAACATTGTTACCTTGGAGCACACACAGGCTAACTGTGAAGAGTTGTGTAGGAGAGGGGGAGAAACATGAGGCCTTAACACATGTTAAACCCTTCTGAATTTGTGGTGTAAAATCCAACTTCCACAGCACACAGAAGAAGTTGATTACAGCTTGCTTATTACATTTATAATACCATAATCATCTTCTATTCTCTGAATGGTTATTATTAGAATGCTCAGAGACTGTGGGCAATCAGTCAGCCTTGGACTGCAAGAGGATTTTTTTCCTAAACAAATACTTGTATTAGTTTCCTCTCTTATGTTATATTGTGGCTTTTTTGTTAACCAGGACCTTTTTACCTTTGGAACACTTTATTGTGAAAGGTGATGTATAAAAACAAATTGAATGCCATTTTTCATATATTTTGACATAGATCACACAAACTGCGTGCATGCATATGCCCTATGCTTGAGTTGGCTCCCGGCTATGGGTGAAGCCTGCCTTGCGCCTTAGGCTACCTGCAACCCTGCACAGTATAAGCGATTGGAAAATCGATGGGTGGTAGCACAGAATGCTGAATGTGAGACATAATTTTAGACACCCCTTTTGTGTTAGTATAATGACTGCATATCATGTAACTGTACAGAAGAATAGCCTGTTGCACATGGCAGTTTGTATGTGGCATATTCTCTGTGACATGTCTGATCATTTATGTGGTACTGAGAATGTTACTGAGGTGTTTCAGCCATGCCATGGTAGAACCAACATCAGAGCAAAGGCTGGGCACCAGGAGCATACTCGAATGGTTCTCCATGTCTGAGCAGCTACTCACAAGCCTCAGATCACTTTGCACAATGCCAGGCACCAGCTGGAGAGGTGTAAAGCATGCCGCCATTGGCCTCTGAAGCAGTTAAGATGGGCTGTCTGGAGTGATGAGTCAGTGTTCACTACCAGCCAGTATGATGGGTACACCTGGGTTTGGCGAATGTCAGGAGAAATTGGCATCCTTTCGTAATGCGTAATGCCTATGGTGAGGTGTGATGGAGGAGCGAGAGAGCTGAAGGGAGAGAGCAACATCTGAACCCATTTAACGGTGGCTACATTGTCGTAAGATGTTGCTACACACTGGTCAGCATTTGGTACCAGAACCAACTCACATGCATGAGCATACTTTAGATTTAATTATAACCCATGGTATTGAAAAATTACATCACATATTTTCTATGCAATTCAAAACTGTTTCACAAGGGCTGTGAATGCCTGCATAAAAATTTACCAGTGACATACTATGAGCAGTGTTGACTGCTTAAACGATGCATTCCACTCTTAAAAGGCTGCCTATTTTCAACCACCTTGGCAATTAAATAAGCCATATATTTTGAGTACGGTTTTTGTGTCAAATCTAATGTCCGTCCACTGAGTTATTTTCTTGGATGGTAGTTCTGACATGCTTGTTTGACAGAACACCTGAGGAGGTGAAGGTAACAGACATCTTCAATATCTCCCTGAGCCAGGCGGTTGTCCCCACCTGTTTCAAAGTAACCACAATCATACCAATCCCCAAGAAAACATCCCCATCCAGCTTTAATGACTACCATCCTGTTGCACTGACTCCTATTGTCATGAAATGCTTTGAACGAGTAGCCATTCAACACATCAAAACCTCCCCCCTCCCTGGACCCCTTCCAACCGGTCCACTGATGATGCCGTCTCCACTGCCCTCCACTCAGCACTCTCCCACCTGGAAACAAAGAACTCTTATGTGAGACTGCTGTTCATAGACTTCAGCTCAGCATTTAACACCATCATTCCACAGCAGCTAATAAAGAAACTGGACCAGTTTGGACTTAAAACCTCCTTATGCAACTGGTTACTGGACTTTCTCACCGGAAGACCACAAGCTGTTCAGGTCGGCAACAACTCATCCAGCACCATCACAACGAACACAGGGGTCCCCTAAGGATGTGTTCTCAGTCCCCTGCTTTTCACTCTGCTGACCCACGACTGCACACCTATATACAGCAAAAACCTCTTCATAAAGTATGGTGGGTCTTATCAGCAACGATCATGAGACACACTACAGGAATGATGTGTATCAGCTGGCCAGGTGGTGCTGCAACAACAATCTCTCTCTAAACGTAGAGAAAACAAAGGAGACTGTTGTGGACTTTCGGAGAGTGCACACCCAGCACCCTCCCCTGACTATCAATGGCACTGTAGTGGAGAGGGTGAACAGTACTACGTTTCTGGGTGTGCATATAACAGAAGACCTCTCGTGGACCACCAACACCACATCACATCACATCACTGGCTAAGAAAGCCCAACAGCACCTGTATTTCCTCTGCAAACTGAGAAGAGCCAG
>JABJVR010007036.1:0-11896 GCA_025773905.1 Chitala chitala | reverse complement strand
CCCCCCCCCCCCCCCCCCCCCCCCCCCCCCCCCCCCCCCCCCCCCCCCCCCCCCCCCCCCCCCCCCCCCCCACTGACAGTCAGTCAGGGACAGACACTGACACACCATTGGAGGCATTGTCACACACACACACACACACACTTATGTAGGGCCCTAACCAAGACGATGGCCAATACTGAGAGAACATGCCCCTGACATGTCATGGCATCTTTATTTCGGGCCTCTGTTGATCTTCTGGTTTAATCTGTGCATCCGTGATGTCTGACTTTAGCCAGGTCACACAGTTCGAGTTTGACACGCGCGGTCAAACAGCGTCTCACACGCCCACAGCATCAGCCGAGCACCAGGGGAGAAGGCAAGATGCATTCGTCTCCATATTCACCATAATCCTTTTGTTCAAAAATTCTATTTACACAGATTAAACCAGCATTCAAACGAAACCTTCCTACAAACAGCCAGTACATACTTCCTTGTTCTTCTGCCTAGGCTTTTAATTAAAAGATGATATTGTTCATTCACCTGTGTAAACCAAGTTAGGCAGTATGACATTGCAAAAATAAACAAAACAAGTCGCACCAGTTCCTTTTGTTTTCCCAATGCAAAATGCATTTCAGTGGACCATGGAATATCAATTTTATCAGGACTGGATTAGAACCCCTTTGGGCCTCTGGCTCTTCCAGCTCAGAGGTCCCTGCTCCCAAACACTCCTTTAACTACAGTTCTAATTATCTGGGCTACAATTTTAATATTTTGGGGTATGGGCCCCTGGGTGCTCACCCCACTCGCTCTGATGGCAGAGCTGGCCTTGCATCTTGTAAGAGGAACCACAGCAGAAATATTTGGTTTACATTGTGGCCACTCAGGTCTTTTACCATCTTTATATCTGTTTTTTAAGCCAGCAGTAGCTCGAAGAATGAAGGGGGGGGGGATAAAAGATAGGAGGCGAGTCAGCAGGGCAGAGGGTACTGGGCATCGGGCATCGGGCAGCCTGTCAGGGAGGAAGTCACTGCCACGCACCAAGGGTGCCGCTATACTCCTCGGCTGCCCTCTTCCCTGGCGAGGCTGGCACCGCAGGTTCAGTTGATAAGCAGGACTGAGGCATCGCCCGCCTCGCCTCAGACACTTGGCACCAGTGGCGCCAACAGGCCAGGAAACAGCACAACGCAAAGTCACAGCAGCAAGCAGCCCATGCATTTATCTGAGAGTTATCTGAAATCACAGGCTCAGAAGTAGAACATTCATTATCAGACCATAACATTACTTGTGCATTCACAAACAGTATTTTAAACCACTGCCGCCTAACTTTTAAGGAAAGAGGAAGCACAATTTATACTTTCCGCATTTGGCCCTTCAGGAATTCCAGTTCCTTTTGATAAACACTTCGAGGCAAGTGGGATCTAAAAGCACCTGATATAAAAGTACCTACATTAACACAATTAACAAAACCTATACTTGTATACCTACTTGTATGACTTTTGCATGTATTATTTTTTTTTCCTTTAATGTACAATGTTCTTAGGTCTGAGAAAGTAATAAGTTTTATTTAGAATAGTAATTTACTGTCATTGAGTACATATATGTTACAATACATACATGTTACAATGAAATTTGTTCTTGATGTAATTGCCAAGTGTAATGTTCTTAAAAAGATTCACAAGCCATGTAAGTGCACGCGGCACGCTCGAGTTTACTTTTCTGGAGAGGTGAGGACTCTAGGACTTCAAAAGGGGCGTAAGGGATTATTTTCTTCAAACACACAATTACCAAACATGAACATAAACATTGTGCTCAGGACAGGAGTGTGTGATTAATATGGAAGGTCTTCTTGTGTGGAACTCAGTAAGAACATGACAGGCTGAACAGGTTTGCCAATGAGCCAATTCACTGCAGGCCATGTGGTGGTTAGTCAGCTACACCTGTAGCCAACCTCTGGTAGAGTGAAACGTTTATGTAAAGGTCCGTCTTTCGCTGAATGATTGTGCAACATGTGCAGGATTATTATTCCTGCAAAAACGCCCAGCACGACTCCCACGTTTCAGCAGAGTGGCGATGCGGCTGGTGTCCGAGCGATGTCCAGTCCTCAGATCTCTCCCCTCACAGTGTGTGCGCGTCCGTGCGCATACGCAGCGTGGTTCACGGTACTGTTACACAATGCTGACAGGAGGACTGCGACACGGACGTACGCGCCTGCGTGAACTGCAGCTGATGCTGAAACCGACATTAAAGCCAAGAGCTGCTTTCCACTACAGAAAACGGGATTCAAATATTACAGAATGCGAAACGCTTCAACGTATTATACAAATTTGTCCTCCTAGACTCAGCACAGCCCACAGGGCTTATTAAACAAACTGTGACCCTTTCTTGTTAATGCTAGTGCGCAGCTCTTCTGGGTGGGCGTGTGGGTGACGTTTTAGCATCCTTACTAAGCAGCCTGTCCCTAACTTGATTATGCTCCAGGCGAGGGCAGGTTAACACACCTTGGTTGTGAGTGAGGTGGCACCTGCTTTCAGCTCTGTCCCCCTCCACACCATTCCTGTGCTCAGAGAGCACAGCTTATGCCATCACATTCGTTTCAGCAGAACTGGGGGACGGTATTGGAGCTACGGAGAACATCCGTAAAGGGCGTTGGCATTGAAAAGGAGCAGAGCCACTAGTGACAGGAGCGTAGCAGAAGGGCTTACATGCTCATTTCGAGATGTCTCAGGGCACGGTCAACACAGCCAGGAGATGCTTAACCATATTCTGTGTGTGTGGTGTAATAACACAGTGGAGCTTAAGATGAAAATTCCCATTTGAAAGCAGAGTCTCTCACAAACATAGCATAAACTGGCACTGACTTTGACAGATTGTTTATCTGCATTTTTGTTTGTTTTTTTTTTTTTTTATTTCAGGCTGGTGAAGATGCAGGCCTTCTCCAGCCTCTCTTAGCACTTTTCAGGAAAGCAGAAAGGTGTTAACACTAACAATCTATAATTGTTGCCTGCAAAATTCAGTCTGCCTATTTTTTTTTTTCCAACACCCTTCTTTTCCAATCACACAGTAAAAAAAAAAAAAAAAAAAAAAAATTCAGGATACATTTCATTCTGTGGCTGCGATTCACTAATTTTGGCATTACAGTCAGAATATTCATAATACATAGTACATCTCCTTTTGAAGTCATTGCTTTTCTGTCATAGTATTATTGAGAGTTTAATGGGCTTTAGATTTGCACAATTAAATGCCAGACATAGATGACAGAGTCTCCCCATGTGGTCATATCACGGTGGTGGCATAGTGGTCATGTGATCTCAGCAGTTTCAGTACAATTCTGATCAACACAAAACTAATAATGCCTGCTGATGATACAGTATTACAACCAGAGACACACACACACACACACACACACACACACACACACACACACACACACACACACAGGTGGCACAGTGAACAAACACTGGTTGATAACTTGCACAAAAGCAAACAAGGACAAAAAAACGAAAACACTAACAAGCAGTCCTTCTATAAGTATTCAGTGTCACATCACCACTTCGAGGTGATGCCCCGTTTAATTCTCCTTCCATCACAACGGGATCGTAACGCCTGTATGAACCGTGGCAACAGACGTGCAGAGAAACGGGCGACAGCACGTCGTAGACCCGCCTGGCGCTTGCTCTCACCCAGCAGGCGATCTGGCTATGCACAATCAGCCGACCAGAAATTCCTTCTGACAGGATGAGGAGGCATAGACGCCCAGGGCTGGGACATCACTGAAAACGCTGACGGTAAGACATCCCCCTCAGCTGAAGGCAGCCGGTGTGTACCCGCTTGTACACGTTAAGAAGGGAAACGCTCCCAATACGTGTACGTCAGCCATCACGCACGCGAGTGTGACATGCACAGGTGTTCTCCATGGCACCACATAGCTATAGTTTGAAACAAAAAAGTTAATTAAATAAAAATAAAACCCCAACACAAATACCACACAGCATCCTCTAAAACAGACTGCTGATATCTGCCTTTAGGCACCATCCAAAAACGATAAGAACAGTGACGAACTGCGCTCTCAACGCACGTGGTTGTGACAAACTTTTGGCAAGTTAGTTTCTTTTAATTTTATCTATAAATATTAACTCCTTTTCCAAAAGTTTACACAGCCTGAATGGCAGCAGAAGCTGTTAAAAAGCAGTGGGTAAGGTGCGTTACAGTAAGGTGACGCGCCGAGGCGCACAGCGGGAAGCGTGCGGCACACGCCCGGTGTTCTCGACTCAGGCGTGGCTCAGCTACTCTGCTTACTGCTGGCATAATTAGCGCCTCTTTAATTAATCCACCAGCATAAAGCGGCTGCAGCGCTGCGCAAACGTGCTGTGCTCTCGCAGCCAGGAGACGGCAGGCGTGCCAACGGCCCCTGCAGGCTCGACCTCCCGCCATCCTCCACGTTCCCAAAAGCAGAAACGCCACGCGGGTTTGAACTACGCCGACCCGGACCAGCTTCAGTGAAAACACCAGAGTCACCAGTATGCCGTTTCCAAGCAAAGCACACAGAGGTCGCCTGTCATCTGGCATGCAAAAAGACAAAGTTGACAGCACAGCTTTCTGCAAGTCTGCAGACATTTTCCGACTTTCTCACAAACAGCAGCAGTGCATGCACAGACGCACATGCTGACACGGCCGATTCCACACCGGACAGTATAATGGGCTTCAAAGTTCAGCCAACCCGCAAAAAAAAAAAAAAAAAAAAAAAAACCTTCATTAGTGAATTGATTCATTCTGCTATGCAGCAAAAACAGAGTTTGGTTACATTATAAAGACATACAGATGATTGATTAATGATGGTGATTACAACCATTGCCCTCGTCACCCAGCCCTTCAGCCTTACCAAGGGATGCACCGGCTAACCTTTCATTTGGAGCTACGAAGGACAGAAATGCCTTCTGCAAACAGGGATATCCTGCAAATCCTATCTAGCCTCCTGCTTCATCTCACTCAAGACAGTCAACAAGCTGCATTTTAAATGGCTTCCAATACTGCCTGTGTTACAGTGTTTCAGTCTGAACACACAACTATAAACCACGTGACCGACACCAGACACACATTTCCTTCAAGTGTGTCAAGTCATTAGTGAGTATTGCCAGTGTGTGCGTGTGAGATAAACAGATACAGCATGCTCAAGTGTACGCACGCACGCACGCACGCACGCAGTCGTCACCAAGCGACGTGACTCACCTTCGTAGTGTTGTCATGTGACCGCTGGTACCGTTTCCAGCGGCACCCGTAGATGCCGGTCAGACATGACAAACACAGCTGCTTCTCATACACCTGCAAGGGTTGGTGCTTCACCATGCTCCTACAGCGTGGGCCCTACGCCAGCCCACTTACATCCCAGTGAGAGCAGAGGATCCTGGGAACACAAGCACAGCACACCGCAAGTTACTGAACACAGCCCTCCGCCACAGAGGCAGCCGTAGCCGACCTGTCCGCAGAGGTCATGCAGTTAACATGAACACACATTAGAAATTACGCTTAACGCTTGTAACACAGCGGCATTTTAAAGCAGGAAAGAGTTGCAGTGCAAACACCGGCAAGTTTAGTGGTGGATATCATTTACACAAGAGGAACCACTTGACAAAGAGGTTTAAGCATGCAATGATCACAGCATGAAGCATTGGGGTAAAAAAGGCTATTATGCAATCAAACCTGTACAGCACATATTCCGTTTAGACTAAGTTACACATATGGCTCTGAGAAGCCAAAGGTTCCAGCAGTGTTTACGGACTGATATTAGACTGGTTTCTACCCCCCTCCCAAACCCGCAAACCACACACTCTACACAACCATAATTTCACACTACTAAACACATTATCAACCATAAAAATTTACCAGTTTACCAAATTCCACACAGATACATCTACACGAACACTACTGCTCCTACCCTTTATTTACCTCTGTACTTCCACAGCAGCGGTGACACGCACGTTCTGCCTCCGCGTCTTTAACACACACAACATTCGGCGTGAACTCCTGCAACATCCCCCCAGATTCAGAGGCACTAAAACATAACCTTTGCTGGCTTAATAACAGAACGTCACCTGTTCACTGACAAAACATCACCTTCTGATAATACTGCATTTTGATTTGAGGCAGGTGTTAAACAGCCCAGCTGTATGAGATGCTAAGCCTTAAAGAGTTAAGAGCCACTCTTCCACAGGACCGTGATCTCTGCTTTCCTCCTATCCTCACGTGGGTGCCCTTGAGGAGTGAGCATTTCTGGCAGGAGCCAGGACAAACAAGGCTTAATTAGCGAGGGAATAAAATCAAAGACTCTGCAGTCTCAGGATGGAGAATTTCCCACTGCTAATTACCCATAAGGCCTCGGGCCTGCTTATCTATACTGGGAGGCCTCTCATAGGACGGAAGGCTGTAGCCATAATGGTCCATAACTACAGTTTGTAACTACCACCAGCCTTACAGAAACAAACATTAAAACAAAAGCAAAAGGCAACTATACAGTTCTATTTTCCTACCTGGTGTGAATTGGGCTTCACAAATAAACTTCCGCCCCCTAATTTTCTTTTACATCTACAACTAGAGCTTAACACATCAAGACTAAAAATGCAGGCAAGTCGATCCTGACCACACGCCACGTGTGCGTTTATAACCCACCTTCCAACACTAATCAAGAGCCACGAATAATGAAACGTGGTGTGACTGTGACATGAGACTGTACCCCACGGCTGAGAAACGGCGCGTGTCACGGGGACGGACTCCGGGAGTCGATTAGCCCGTCAGCCTCTAATGACCAGGCTGTCGAGGGCCCACTGCAAGGCTTCATTTGCATGGAAAAGTGGCCCACGAATCCTGTAATTAGTGCAAGATTGAAAAGTGAGCAGCCCCCTGCACTGAGAGCAATCACTGCAGTGAGAGAAAATATGTGTGGGTGTGCGCGCGTGTACACATAATGCACACGCACATTAACATGCAGCCGAATCAGGGGAGTAATGTATAGCATTCCTGCTCAAACACCAAAATGCTAATGTGTCACATTAATATCACACCCCAACATGGCTATTTGCAGTATTTTACACGGCAGCAATAAAGTCTGTGCCACTCTGAACCTCTAATAAATCTGGAAAAGACAGTTATGTTCAGCAACAGCCAGGCTGTTTAACAGGGAAAAGACGACATGGATCTTGCTGGCTTTAACGGCTGTTTTTACAAAGCACATAACTGCCTGACTGGGAAAACAAACAGCAGTATTATTAAGCATCTTACCCAAAAACAGAAGACTATAAATCAGCCACAAGTACTACCCATGGTATAACAGCATTGACCGTAGCAGTAACCTAAGGAAAGAGCAAGCCTAGCAAGAGCTGGCAACAAAGGGACAATCTGTTGGTCTGTCAAAGTGTATCATCTTGAGAAGAACAAGCCCACAACAAAACGTAAGACCGTTACACAAAGAAAAACAGGACAGTCATATAAACCCCTTTAGGACTTTGTAAACAACTTTGCTCCAGCCTTTCTGACAGAAAATGACGAGCGACTGCAGTGTAGAAGTCGCACACAACGAGCCTTATCCATGGGTGGATACCATGGCTATTAAGCAGCTTCTAAACTGACCAAAACCACCAGATAAAGTCATTCCAGCCATTTGTTTGGAAAATACAGGGGCTTAACTAAACTAACTATAATAACAAACCATGTACCCTATGTTGAAGCTTTGCTATAGAAGACTTACTATCAAATGCTGTTAATGCGTTAACACTTTCACCATGACGTAAATGTGTTAAACTCGACAAAAGAACAGATTATGTGAATTTTGGAATTAGAAAAAGTTAGGCTATTTAGTGACATAACGTCTCGTACCATTATGAGGGACAGTTAAGCAATCACTAATCTGCAGTACTGTATACTTCAAATCAATTCAAATTACATTTAAAAGTTGCAGGTACCAGGCAGGTTGACAGTGAAATTGTTTGCATCCAGGTAGGAGACAAAAAGAACGGCTGCAAACCCAGTGCCCTACCAAAGCCCTCGCCACACCACGGCTGAGCCTGGTGCCCTACCAAAGCCCTCGCCACACCATGGCTGAGCCTGGTGCCCTACCAAAGCCCTCACCACACATCACGGCTGAGCCTGGTGCCCTACCAAAGCCCTCGCCACACCACGGCTGAGCCTGGTTTTTATTGCTTAAAGAGGAACGAGCTGCATGGGAAAGTACAGCGACTTTTGAGGAAATGACAAACAATTTTCTCACTGGTTATCAGCAATGCGTTCACACGAGCTGAACGTTCGTCAGACAGGTTCAAGCAAATAAGCCGGTGCACCGATGTCACTGGGTACACAGCAGCTCAAAGCCTGTCATCACATGAACAAACTTCACTAAGATAATGACTCATCACCGTTTCATTCTTCTCTTTTAGTCCTTTTGCCTTTTTTTAAACCTAGGATGTTTGTTGGCAATCAGAAGTTTTAAAACAGCACTATAAAGGCACACAGCTTGACCTTGTCACCTGGGAAAAGGGAATGGATGTGTCTAGAGCAGCCAGCTCTGAGAAACTCAAACATGTTCCTCTTGCCCTTGCGTTTACCTCGGGGGGTGATTTTTTTTTTGTTGTAGCCAGTGTCTTTTCTGCTGGCTCATTTCCTGACCGAAGCAACAGCAAGGCCAGTCCGTGAAGACGGAAATGGTTCAGCAGTTCCTCTCAGAAAAGCTCCGGTCTCTACTACAAACCCAATTTCAGTTCACAGACGGTGGAACCCAGATCCACCGAAAGCACAGCCACTGTGTGCATGTCCACGTTTCCAGGTCCATGCGCATTAAAAACATCAGCTCTCTCCATGCCAGAAACTCACATTTCTGGCCAGTTTGCTGAAGGCCACCACGCCTGAATCTTAACCAACTGAAGTTATGCATAAACCCAGGAAAGCCAAGGAAAAGGAAACACCATTGAAGAGAATTCTGGTGTGATTTACAGCCTGTGAAAGTCCTGTGAAGAACAATCTTCACATGACACCTCAGTAGGAGTAACTACTGATTTCCCCATAAATACAAACACCTGTGGCAGATGCAATTACCATATGTACAATCTTTGGAGTTGACCAACATCTGCCAGAATACTCACGTCCCTCCAGCTCACGGGTGACAAAAAATTTAAAATAAAAATGAACCAACTGAACAGCAAAAACAACGTTCATTGCTGGCATCTGACGGTTTAATTAGCACGTTGTGCTTCTTAGGCCAATACTGACTCCACTTGAGTTGACTCCTCATCAACTGTTGACTCATCTCGGAGGCGTCAGCAAAAATACCGCTCGTTACTGGCACGGTAAAGCAGAAGGGTAGATGGGTATTCATTAGGGCGGCGAAGTCGATTCACCGCTGATTAATGGCAAATCTCTGGAATGACAAGAGGTGGACAAAAACACCGTGCCCACGTCAAACAACTACATGAGGAACAAAAGGGCCTTTTTAATGGCAACTTTCTCATATAAAAAAGTATATAATAGGGTATATAATAACAACAACAACCACCACCACCACCACCTAGACATTAAATCAGGCAGATGCTTGGGGGATGAATTAGGGGAAAGTCAGTCAACAATGCCGCATTAAATAAATTACACAGAGCCATCACCCTATTAAAAATTCATGCTGATTAGAAAATTCTCACTGAATTATAAAACCCAAAAATCAAAAACGTAATTATTCTGCAATCAAGTTTTGAAGAGGATCTCAACCTTTGTTTAGCTGATTACATCAAAAACTATGATATATTGTTACCATTATCACTATAACCATTAGAAACAAAAATAACTTGCACCACTATTTAAAAATAAAAATAGCTCAATTGCTTATAATAAATGTATGCATGCCATTGGCCCTAACTGCATGTAAAGGCTCTGCATACTACAGTGTCAATTCCTCACTAGATAGGCTCCAAAATGCAAAAGACCAGATAATATGCAAATTTGCTTCAGACATCACCGCCCATAAACTATTACTCAAATTTCCAGGCATAAGTTTGTATTCTCTAAGGCGTTAAACAAACAAAGACTACATTTCTCAATTTTACTGAGAAACCAATTGGCCTATATGTTACACTGTGGCCGTGCCACAGGAAAAATCATAAATCATTTGTGGGGGTGAGAAGGGGGGGGTCCCGATGTTGTAGCGGCATCATTCTGTATCGCAGCGTCACAAGCAGTTTGCCTCATGAGATTTCTGAACCGGATACACGCGGCTGTCACGACTATCTATTGTTGCACAGGCTTCCATAGGAACACTTAACAAAAGCTGTCCTATCTACCAAACGCAGGCAGGCAAACCCAAAGTTCTCAAATTCTGCGGACAGCAGCACATTAGACAGGCCGTCAAGGCAACCCCACCCATTGCGGCCACAGGCGGTTGGACTTTTTAGCGTAAGCCTGTCTGTAGCATAGGCAACAGGCACACTGTTAGCTCCGCCTCCAGAGCGATGAGCTCAGTCTTAGAGCGACTTCTAGCTCCTTACAGGCCGCAAAAAAGGTGAGAGATAAAAGTCTTTATACCAGTCTTTACCCAGCTCAACAGAGCAAGTAAAATGTGAAGGGGTACCATGAAATTGCCACTTATAGTGCATCTTTGGTAAGCCGCTGAAACAGCAAAATCTGTGCACTACCAGCAATTGGTTGTTAGTGGTGTTTCAGTCCAGCCTGGACCAAGGCCAGGCCTAGTCACACACAGATCTGGGACTGTGCGACTTTGTCAGCTGTGTTTTCATGTGGCACCACTCCCCCGTTTCCATGGCACCTTCAGGCACTTGTTCCTAGTATCTCCAGACTCGCAATGCCAAGTGTAAAATTAGAAGGAAGGATGAGAAGCAAGATGAAGGCCGCAGGCTACGGTCCCTCTACTCCAGTAAGAAAACCATAAAGACCGTCCCTCTCATCCACTCTCCTCACCTGTTAAACATCTACCATCTTTAATGGAAGACCTCAAGCTATTTTAACTACTAACCACAGCTGTAAGACAGGAGTGGAAAACATTACCTCCATGGGTATCATGCACAAAATTTTGAGGGTACTTATATCAAAACCCTATAGTAAGGTATGGTACATGGTACCATATGGTACAGTGTTTCCCCATGATGCACACGCGTGCACGCTCTACAGTTCACAGATCAATGTTTTCAGAAAGATTACACACCTTCTGCCCGCATGGTAAATATTTACAAAACCATCACACACATACAAAAATCACAACCTTTGAGGTGATGTTAATTTTTAAAACACTCACAACTAATACCTCTACAGAATTTCTAAAAAAATTGGAAGGATTTTTCTGGGATGTGAACAGCTGCAGCACGGAGAGAACATAAACCAAAAAAAGGTGTCCTTCAAAACTCAGGCACAGACAACACAGTATTTTAAAATCATGAATAAATTCCTAAGGCATCAAAAAAACATTGTGCATTCTCAGTGCCATATTTCTATAAACCATGACATTGGGATTTATTTATTCATCTTATTTTTAATGCAGGGGAAAAGATTCTGAACACTGTTTCAGCCAGCTCTGTTGAAGAGCACTGTGAAAACATTACATAATTTCAAAACACGTCTGCCCACACTATTCCCCATTGTGTCAAGTTAGCGAAGGGGCAAGGTTCAGATCTTGTTCATCAATAAAGTGAGAAAATCTTGTTCAGACACTCGTCATTGACCAGTTCCTTGAGCTGCAGAAATATCAATGAAGAGTGTTAGAACAACGTCCATGTTTTGAAGGCAACATTATATGGAATTAGATACAGTACTTTGCACTTATAAGGTCTGTTAGTGAGATAACAATGTTGGGGGGGGGGGGGTCAAACTAATCCACCCAAAAAAAAAAAAAAAAAAAACCGTGTGGTTTTTGTGTTGGTGGTTTGCAGGAAATTTA
>JABJVR010007035.1:0-11896 GCA_025773905.1 Chitala chitala | reverse complement strand
CCCCCCCCCCCCCCCCCCCCCCCCCCCCCCCCCCCCCCCCCCCCCCCCCCCCCCCCCCCCCCCCCCCCCCCCCTCTCTGAACATACAGTCTGCACCAAGGGAAGCTGTATTCTACAAGCGGTGCAAGGATGAAAAGAATAGATACCTACCTGACTCTCCTCACCCTTACTTACAGAGTGTGGAGCCTCTTAAATCTGCCAACACAAGTCACTCTGTGTAAATTATGAACTGTTCCCTTAACAAATCAGGAAATAAAGTAATAGCAAGATAATAATGGTTTTGGCTGAATTGATTTATGCCTCTTATAGTAACATGTCTGTCCCAAACATTTTGTAAACAATTTTCAGCAGCCATAATTTAAAAATTTCGTATTCTGGATGTTATCAGTGATGGAAACTAAGGACGTTGATCGGTGCTTATTTTTCTGAAGCTCTGTCTGAGGACATTTTATACTTTTATAGTTGTTACTAGCAGATGGTTTCCCAACTGTGGTAAAATCATACACACACACACACACACACACACACACACATGTGCAAATACCTGTAAATAGATGAAGACCAGCAAAAACACACCTGCAAATACATACTGTATATGAACACACAAATGAAACAACTTTGGTAACCTTACATTTCCACTGGCATACCTCACTTCTTCATCTTGCTCTTTTATTTAGAAGTAATAACAGTTGGGGGGGGCGGTGTAGACGGTGAAGAAAATCTATTTCCCAATACCATCTTACCAGTGGCTTTCCACCAACTGAGCAAACTTCCTGGTACTGGCTGAATCACATTGATCCCCTTCACAACATCATCTGCAAATCTATCAGCAGAAAGGGCAACAGAAAAAACAGATGAGCTCAGGGGAACACGTCTTGTAGATGAGCACCTGCTGGCAGCGGAGAAGTCCCACCCCCTCTGTCAGACCCTCTTCCTGCTGTAAAGACTCTCCACTTTAAAGACTGCCTGCTGGACTTCTCTGTTTATCCTGGGGTAAAGTACTTATGCAACATAAACTGCTGCCTCCTGATTTATCCATCAGAAGCACGGTTATGTGAACAGGTGGAGAGTGGTTTAAAAGGAGGGAGGATGGGGAAATCTGTGAAAATTTAAAAGAACCTTTGAAAAATCAAGAATCTGAATCTAAAATTTAGATGAAACATGATGGTCAAAGCCCAGTTTTTACCATCAGGAAAGATCTAGCGTATATGATGGTGTTTCGTCTTTGTCACACAGTTCGTATGTGATGCATCCACTTTTCATTGGAAAGCTTTTAGCTGTCTCTCTAGTGACTTCAGGTTTGTGGTATCTTAAATATGACCACAGCTATGGTATAGGACATGTATTAAATCCTAATCATTTCCACTGGCTCCCTGTTAAGTACAGGACAGACTTCAAGGTTATTTTACAAGCATATAAGGCACTTAAAGGTAATTTCATTAATGTATATACTTCAAATTGTTTGCTAAGGTACACAAGGGTGTCTTTGCGCTTTTGCATATAAATAAAAATGTAGGCACCACACCACTTAGGTGCAGGGCCTTTAGATTATGCAACACTCTGCCAGTCTGCGTACAGAATGGCTAATCAGTGTCAGTCTTTCAATCCCAGCTGTTGACAGTAGTTTATCCTGCCCACACCATACACTGCAGCTCACTGTAACTCATGATGCTGATGCTGATGTACATGCCCACGTATGCCTGTGTTCTGTGACTGACAGTTTTACTCTTTTCTTCTGTAGCGTTATTCTTCTCACCATGTGTTTGATTTAGGCCTGATATGGGCACCACCAGGGAAGGACGCTGCATTAGCGTTCCCTTTTGTCAAAATTTAAAGAAATCACACAATCCCAAACAATCCCCATGAACACCTAAAACTCTGTAGGGTGGAAGGGAGTCTGAGCACTATCTGAAGTCAGAAGAGCAATCTCAACATGAAGGGTAAAGCTGGTGGGGGGGGTTTGAGCACGTAATCTGACTGTCCCCTCAAACTCCACCAAGGGTTTTGCATTGCATTCTTGAAAAGGAAACCTATCCAAACATTGTAGTAGTAGTACATTTAGCTTTTAAATAAACTAAACCAATGTAATGTGATGTGCAGGCCACAAAAACACATTACTGTTAGTGACAAAAATAACTCTATACAGTAAACTGATAATTTTGTTTTAAATTAGAGGAAGAAAACAAGAATTGCAAGAACTGTGCATTTACTTACTCCATGTCATCTTCACTTATTCCATCAAGAGATTCCCTCCTTTTTGAAAAAGGCAAGAAATATAATTTTTTGATAAATATTAACTCTTTCAGTTTCAAAAGTTTTGTATAGTGTAGATGGTACCTTGTGTTGAGGGTAGATGGTACCTTGTGTTGAGGGTAGATGGTACCTTGTGATGAGGGTAGATGGTACTTTGTCTGAGGGCAGATGGTACCTTGTGATGAGGGTAGATGGTACTTTGTGTGAGGGCAGATGGTACCTTGTGTGAGGGCAGATGGTACCTTGTGTGAGGGTAGATGGTACCTTGTGTTGAGGGCAGATGGTACCTTGTGTTGAGGGTCGATGGTACCTTGTGATGAGGGTAGATGGTCCTTTGTGTGAGGGCAGATGGTACCTTGTGATGAGGGTAGATGGTACTTTGTCTGAGGGCAGATGGTACCTTGTGTTGAGGGTAGATGGTACCTTGTGTTGAAGGTAGATGGTACTTTGTCTGAGGGCAGATGGTACCTTGTGATGAGGGTAGATGGTACCTTGTGTGAGGGCAGATGGTACCTTGTGTTGAGGGCAGATGGTACCTTGTGTTGAGGGTAGATGGCACCTTGTGATGAGGGTAGATGGTCCTTTGTGTGAGGGCAGATGGTACCTTGTGTGAGGGCAGATGGTACCTTGTGTGAGGGTTCTTTGTCTGGTTTTTCCAACTTCAGTAGATTCCCACCCACTCTACTGCTTTTTGAGCAACTTCTGCTGTGATGGGTGATATATAAAAAATTAACCAAATTTAATTTATATTAACTGAAATTGTCTCTATTTGTCTCTATTTGTCTTTATCCAGAGAATGAGGGGTAGGAGATGCAAAATAAACATGAAAGTGTTCAGATGTATAAGTTAGACTACATATGAGTGAAAACAATCATTACGTTGTCTATCTATATATTTATTTATTTATATAATTCCTCATTTTTTTTATTAACCGATTCACACATTAGGTAAATTCCTTATCTTTCTGACAGAAAAAGGTTAAAAATACATATATCACAAAAACTGACTGGCATGCTAATAAATTAATACAGAACTTAACATCAAGCACATGTATGGAAAATTTACCTTTTTAAATGTGATTGTTGGGTTCAACAGTTAAGAAAGAGTCAAAATAGAGCATAGAAAGCCGTTTAAGCCAAGCCCATGTTCTGTGCCATGTGGGATACCTGCACTTCACACCAAGCCCATCAAGTGTAGAAGAAAACAGAGAAAAGTGTCCAATGAAGAAGGGCAAATGTGCAGAGAATGATGCATGTCCACTCAGCCAGAGCAGTCAGGTGTATGTTCACACTGTGGACATTCATCTCTGTTCTGATTTCACTCATTAAATTCCAAGGGGGTACCTAACAGAAGGCTTTTTAATCATCAGTTCTGAGGCTCCCTGAACACACTTTATTAAATCTTATTAAACACCCTTTCAAAGTCACTGCAGTGAAGGATCTGCCAGACACATCACTCACAACTGTTTTGGGTTCTATTATGACTGACACAGATCAGCCAGCAGACTAACGTTAATAGTAGTAATAGGCATGTTTGTGAGTAATAGGCATGTTTACCTGAAGTGCTGGTCTAGTATATTGCTGTTGTACCCTTAATAGACATTTACATTTTTATTGCTTCATTTCACTATTATCATACACAGTATAATTTTAAAATGTCCACAATTATCATAGAAAAAAAATGTCTGTAACATGTATTCAATTCAGAAGCAAAATTTCACAAGAATATATTGATCATTTTCCTTACAGACATACCATTTAGCAAACGCATCATGGGAATCAGACCAGTGACAAAAAGATTCTCCATTAGTATATTTTGGGTCCCAGAATTCCAACGGACGCTTAAATGCCTGAAATTTGTGCAAAGACCTCCTTTTCTCAGGAGGTCTTTGTACAAGTCTCATCTTCCAGATTATTTTACCCTGGAAGTAAAGTCACACATGTAAAAAGTGAAAAACGCCTTTCCTAAAAAGTGTATTTACTGTGATGTGCAGGCCAGTCTCTCGCAGTACACAGGAAAGGCGCTGTCGGATACGATGTCTTCATGGGTGTTGAGAGTAGCCAAGATGAGGTCAGTGGTTTTCTGAGAAGTAAAATGAGGATTTTGCTTTGCAGAGCATTGAACACAAGGCCTTCTTCATCAGAAAATTCACAGCTCGCAGACAAAAAGATGGACAATCCAATATAAGTAGGCATTAATTTACAGTATATATTTCAGGTTTTTTTTTAACAGACCATGCATATAAACTACACTCAGTGTTGTGTCAATTACTTTGAAAATGTAATCTGTTGCTGACAAAAAATTACATTCCTATAAAAATAATTAGTAATGTAATCTGTTGGGTTACATAAAAATGTAATCTAATTAATGTTAGATTCCTCATGATTTTTGGTTAATTTGGTTTTATCTTGGTATTTAGCAAACAGATAAGACCAGCCAGCATAACATACCTCTAAATGTTTCTTAAAGTGTGGGTGACATGAAAGTGCAAGTTTACATATTTTTACATTAGAAACTTTCCTATAAGTTATGGATATATTAATAAGGTCTGTTGTGTAATATATTTAAAGAAAATATATTTAATATTAATTGCACAACCTGTTTGTATTTGCCGCACTCACTTCCTGACATGAATTTAGCCTTTGACCCAGAAACAATATCGCAGTAAAACTCGCTTTGCTTCCCATGTAAATAAAACAAATCAACATGGAAAAATAAAGAAGATGAAACTGATATAAATGGATAAATCCTCGTGATACAGTACTTTACAGAGCTGTATCGCTTTTGTAATTAAAACATGTTATGTGTGAAGATTAATACTGCATACACATGGGAGCGTCCAATATACTGTAAATAACAGCTTCTCTGTGCTTCTATCCTGCCAATAATAGTCCATTTTACACTCAGAATTATCATTAACTTTTCAGGAAAAGCCATCTCTGTAAGGCAAGGTAAAAGGGAATTTAAATATCCTAAACATTTTATCCAAGATAAGTGAAGTAAAATCTGATCTCAGCACAGATTTTCCTTCAGTAAAACATTATGAATCATCAATGTAACAAAACTTTGTTCAAGATAGGCAAGGATCCAATTTTTGCAAGTACAATTTACGCAGATTAGTGGACATTTGTTGAAAGATCAATTAATAAACGTGAATAATCTGGATTTTTTTCATTTTTTTCCTAATAAAAGTGTAATCATGTTTTCCTTAAACTAACTGTAATCTATTACAAGTGCTGTATTTTCAAATGTATCCCACTCAGATTAAAAATACTAGATATTTGTAATCTGATTACATAATCCATATTACATGTACTCTATTACTACCAATCTCTGACTATTTTAGTATTTCAATGCTGTATCAGGGTTATTTAATGAATTAAGTATCTAGACTGTATTACTATAATGGCAGTAACTACAGACAACTCTTTCCAGCATGCCTATCTACCCATGTTTCACGCTAATATTACTTTTACCCCAAAATAGTATAAAGCAAAAGGTGAATGACAACCTAACACAGCTCACTGGTAACCACAAAGAGACTGGTCTTTATCATAGAATGATTCACTGGTGATGTGGTGATTAGCACTGTTGTGTTGTACCTTCAGGCCTGGGGTTCAATTCCCACATTGTATGTGTGCTTGAAGGGTTCTCTGTAGTTTCTTCCCACAGTCCAAAGACATGTGGTTTAGGTTGAGTGGTGTCTCCAAATTGCCCATTGTGTGTGTGCCCTGTGGTGGATTGGTACTACACCCTGGGTGTTCTGGGATGGGCTCCAGGCTTCCCCAAGACCCTTAACTGGATGAAGTGGTATAGAAGATGATGGACTGAATTCTTATTGCATGTCTGTGTAGAAAAGTGCATTTGTTTATGTAGTATTAGAAGTGTGACCAGGAGTGACACCATCACACTTTAAACCTTGGTGTCCACATGATTAACTTATCTGTAATCAATGATCAGGGCTTGAAACCTTTATTAGGTGGTATCATCATCACATTGTCACCCTGTAAAGACCATTCAACATTTGATATGCACCTTGTTGTACTAACTGCTGTAGACATTGCAAAGATATAAAACTACCTGATTACAAAGGAGCTGGCTCAACACTGAAAACACCTCATTGGTTAATGAGATAAGCAACAGCGTGGTCCATCCTAAAAATATTCCACACACTCACCTGTATAAAATGGCTAAGTAGTCAGCTGGCTGTGCTTATGTCATTTTAAATGTTCCTGTTTATGTCATTTATAAATATCATGAGGTGCACAGTGTGGGTAATTGATAAAACCTGTAGTATTTCCAGTTCAGTGCAGATCTTCTAGAGAAACCCTGTCAACTTCTAACAGCTCCCTCCAGTTTATAACTCCCTCCACTTACTTACCTTCATATCTCTGTGACACAGCCTTGAGATTATTTTGTGATTGCGATTAAACCGTTTTACAATTTAGGCCTATTGGTGCCAATGTCCATGTACTGAGTAACTAGATCAAAGCAAACCCCTCTATAGGCCAGGAGAAGGATGTCTTCATATAGACAGCAAATACTACTTTAAGACATCAATCTGCATGGTTTTGAGAAGGTCAGAAGACTTGGAAGTTCATGCACAGTATAAGTAGAATGTGAAAATTTTAACGTTTAGAGTAATACACAACCTTAGACAAATGACAAACACTGCACCCAACAGCAAGAAGCCTTAACTGTACTTCAGCACGCACACACTCACAATTTCAATTCTGCACATTTTGTACACCTTTCTTTTTTTCTTTTTTTTTCACCTTTTAATGCTCAATAATATGTGAATTAGTCTCTAACTCTACATGTGATGTATGTGTTCACCTGAACCCACATCCTCTTTCCACACTGAGTTGCTGGACCCGATTTGAGCTCAGAGATCATGCAGATCTAAATCAGGAACTGTTTAAGTTCATCTTTCATTTGGACATTGTTCATTGAAAAGGCATTTCTGAAAGAGCCTTCCTCTGTGTTATATTGTCTGATATTTAATCTTTTCCTAGTCTACTACTACTATATATAAATGTTTAACTGTGGAATAGGCATAGTTTTTTTTCAGGTTTAACCAAAAATAAGCAAGTTTAATTGCTCAAAATAAAAAACATGAAAAAGGTGAGAGCTTCTTGGACAATCCCCTCACTGTGCACTCCTTTGTTTCCTTACATGTTGCTGGGAGACACAGGGACAGACTGGAAGCAACAGGATCCTCACAGAGATCCACGAGCAACAGAGCCACCACTGTGGGGACTGGGGGTAGCTTGGAGATGGTGATGACCAGGGACAAGGGAAGAAAATGAAGAGCCAAACAGAAGAAGAGTCTCCCACAATGCCTCTCTCATGCAGGGGGCAGTGAACCGCCCCACTAGAGCTTGTCACAGAGTGTTCCATAGTCCAAACCAGCAGGAGGGTCACAGGGAGCACGAGGGGAGGGAGGGATGCTGTACACCATCTTCACACTGTGGAAGGCAAAGGAACGAAAAGATGGGCCTGAGAGCAGACAGAAAGCATGCCAAGAAAAAGATGCTCATCTCTTCTTTAGTGAGCCAGTGGCTCTTTGTGTTGTCTTGACCAGGGAAGAAACCCGCTCCCGCACACAGACGGATCCTTTCCATTGTCCCTTAATAGGCAGACCACTCCAAATGAGCTGTTTTTCAGCCCTCTGACACAAAGACACTTTTTCATGACTCTTAATGCAATCCCTTTCTCCCCTGCCCCTACCGGTACCTTGAACAGAGGGTCTTCTGTGCACACCATTGGGAGTGAGAGGACAGAGCGGGCCCTGGGACTGCTCCCAGGATCATCACTGCTGCTCTGTCTTCGGACGGCTTCTCGCTCTCTGTCCGCCAACAGACACAGAGCCTCTGCTTCAGAGCCAGTTAGCATTCACTGTTGTACTTCCCAGCAAGTTATTTAGCACTGTTGTTCAGGGAAAATCTGTTTCCTGAAAAATGTACTGCTTTCTTTAAATAAATTTAAGAAAAATTCTAAGGTACAACAGAGTACACCTACTTGTATATTGACATATCAATTTTTAGACCCTAACTATATTTCAGCTAAATGTCTTTTGATTTAATAACTCAAGGGAAACAGTTACATTTCTTTGTTAAATATATTATTAATAACATTTTGACTCAAAGGTTAGAAGTTGAAGATTCACAAAGGAGACTGTGTTTTGGAAGTGCATGGGGATTATGCCTTTGTCATATGACCAATGAGAACAACATATAAACCATCTTTACTAAGTTAATCACCTGATGGCGTCAATTAGCACTTACACAGGGGCTGCATTTCAGGGCTACTGTGCCTACAATTAGTACTGAAAAGTAAACAAAACATTAAAGCAACACCAGTAAAATAAACAACAAACAGAGCTCTGCAATTATGTCATATTAAGTAAACGAAGGTAATTGATTAGAGACACTGAATCTATGGGCTTTGTAGGCAGACAGTGTAATAAAATTTACCTTAAAAGGCAAAACAAATCCCATCCAATCAGCAAGCACATTCTGAACATGTTTGCACAAGCAAAGGCCAAATATTCAGATGTATTATTTAAAGCTGGAAAGCAAACATGCTAGTATGGAATGCTAATAACATAAGATAGGCAATTAATGTCTAATAATTGTGCTATAATTGTACTGTAATCTTCACCGCCTGCTGCCAAAATGTAATTTCATTGCATAAAAAATTAATATATTATTCTATACAGAAATTAATGGTACATACTCACCTATCAAGGCAGTATCTGGTACCATTAGATAAAGTCTAATTTGCTCAATGAAGGCATGTATATGGTGTTAATCAATGTTATCCATATAGCTCAATTATGTAAGATGTTTCTTCCATTATTTTGTAATGTGTTGCATTTGTCTTCAACAAGCTGATTCATGAGCTGAGGACGTACACATTTTTATAGTCTCCTAATTAGTTGCTTTTTTTGGTCATGCAGCAGTTGTATCACATTCACATGTGACAAGCTCAGGTAGATTCCAGCTTCCTGTTACAGCTGAGCACCTTTGTTGTTCTCCAGTGTTGTTCAGGTGAACCGGTAATGATGTCTGCTGTGCAGTCCCAGTCAGACTCTGTTGGTCAAATTTCATAATGCAGTCCTTTAATACCAAATGCGTGTGAATACATTGCCCTGTTCCAACAGCTTGGCCATGTTGTCTGGAGCTACGAAGAGCAGGAATATGCACATTAGGTGTCTGTAAAACATGAACTCCTCTGTAACGATTAGAAAAAGTGTGTGAACTCTGTAATGATCTCGATATGAACTCTTCTGTAAAATCAGAATAAGAATTTGAATCCCTGTGTAATGATTATGATATAAATTCCCATGTAATGATTAAAATCAGTGTATGTAACAATTTGAGTAAGAATATGAACTAACTGTAGCAATCAGAATAATTGGTGCTCTGTAATGATCACAGTAAGAAGATGAGTTCCTCTGCATTGATCAATATCAGATTATGGATGTTTTCTGAAATGAGCAGTATGTATGTAAAGCATAATGTTCACATGAGCTACTGTGTAATAATTCAATTTGGAGTCTCATGTTCACTGTAGTGATGAGATCTCCCCATACTGCTCAGCACATGTTGTGAAGTCACCAGATACAATTTTCAGTACTCTCTATAATCCAGAAATGTGAATGTCATGTGTGCATGTGTGAGTGCGAGCGCGCGCGCGTGTGTGTGTGTGTGTGTGTGTGTGTGTGTGTGTGTGTCAGGGCAGAACTGGAGGTGACATCTCAGAGGTCTGCTTGTCAGGAGTTTCATGTCCCCTTGTGCCCAGTGCTGGCACACAGCAACCTTCCTCTGCCACTTGTTGGCCAGCCCTGGGCACTGGGGAACAGTAGCGTGTGTCTGTGCAGGAGGTGTGGGGCTGGAAGAGGATGCTGAGCATGCTAAATCACAAACACCCAAATGTGAAAAGATAAACAGCATGTCTGGAAACACACTGGTGTCTCCAGGCTGTGAGTGTGTGCGTGTATGTGTGTGTGTGTGTGTGTGTGTGCATCTGTGTGTGCATGCATGCTTCTCAGTCATCCTACAGCACTGAAAAATCCTGTAGAGAAACACTGATTTACATTTAATTGTATCAATTATGATCATGATTACAACAGTTTGTTCCCAATTAAGTTTATGATAATTGCTGTAATTATACATCATTACTATTGCTGGAGGAGGCAGCAGGATGACTGACATTCATGGCATAAAAGACAGTTTTAAAACCCTCACTAAGGAATATAGTTGGCTAACAGATATCTTTTATTTAGGTTGGAGTGAGATTTTTTATCACTGCAGCCGAGAAAATGTCACGATGGCAAATCACTAGAGATTTACACTGCTGCACTGTCATCATTTCAGCAAGGGACAATAAATCTGCTTTTAATCATTCTTTATTTTCATTTTATCATTCTGCCACAAAATGGATTCATGGTTTAAACTGACAACATTAGCCTTGATTGACAAGTGAGGGACTGCTCCATTCGTTTCCTGCTACCCATAGTGCTTTTTTTTTGCTGTATTCAGCAAGTACCACAGAATCATGTGTGACTTAGCTCTTTCACATCACACTTTAAGAAGAGCTGTTGCTATTTACTCAGCATGACTTGAATACTTGGTACAGCCTAAATAGTCAATTACTGAGCTCTGCTGGGCTCTCCGACACATGCTAAATGATAAGCACAGACTTACAACTCTTCTCTTTTTTTGTTAACCACTAGAGAGCAATTTCAGTAGTAAAAAAGTACACAGTCTACTGATGCTAGAAAATGTACCTTTAATGTCACCCAAAAACAGTATGTGATGTAACACAGCACCGCGTGCTTGTGGGTTATATGGTCAGAGAGCATAGTGCAGTTAAAGTTCTTCATACCACTGTGGTGACTACACTGGAACACAGTTACAAACAGGTTGTGCTGCCATCTGGCAGTTCCCAGAGAGGACCCCAGGTTCACAGAGGGCTGTGCCTACAGAAATGAGGATTGGTGCTCCTGTGACCATTGAGAAGGAGACAGGACCATATATTTGTGTGACACTAACCCTAGAGCGACTGAATGGCCAAATACAGATCCTAATGTTGTCCTCACTTCCTCTTTTAATACTTTTTACTACAACTGAAACCAGAATTATTAGTTAAAAGTCTCAGACGAAGACTGATATTCAAAATCCTGTTTGGAAAATGTTGAAATGTTATTGAATTTGTATTTCAAAGAACACTGGAGTTACCTGCAAACCTAATTCTGAAAAAAAGGAGAGCATGAAAAATGGTAATAAAAACAGAAAGAAGTCAACTCTGTACTATATTGAAAACATTACATCAGTGCTTTGTTTGATGTTTTACCAAGTGAATGTAATTTTTTAAAATGTATTTAATATAAAGTCTGAAAATCTGTAACATCCTCTGAAAAAGTTGGGACAGTTGACTGTTTACCATCGTGTATCATCACAGTTTCTGTTAATAAGACTTTGTAAGCGTTTGGGCACTGAAGATATCAGTTGGTCAGCTTTAACTAGTGGGATTTTCCCCCATTATTCCATTATGCAGGTTTTCAGCTACACAACTGTATAGGGTCTTTGTTGTCATAGTTTGCGCTTCATAATGCACCACATATTCTCAGTTGGAGA
>JABJVR010007034.1:0-11896 GCA_025773905.1 Chitala chitala | reverse complement strand
ACTGTTCCTTCTATCCAGTGGTGTAGTGGTGTCTGGGTAGGTGGGTATACTGTTCCTTCTATCCAGTGGTGTAGTGGCGTCTGGGTAGGTGGGTATACTGTTCCTTCTATCCAGTGGTGTAGTAGCGTCTGGGTAGGTGGGTATACTGTTCCTTCTATCCAGTGATGTAGTGGTGTCTGGGTAGGTGGGTATACTGTTCCTTCTATCCATGGTGTAGTGGCGTCTGGGTAGGTGGGTATATTGTTCCTCTATCCAGTGGTGTAGTGGCATCTGGGTAGGTGGGTGTACTGTTCCTTCTATCCATGGTGTAGCAGTGTCTAGGTAGGTGGGTATACTGTTCCTCTATCCAGTGGTGTACTGGTATCCAGCTATGTGGGTAGAAGGAACAGTATA
Source organism: Chitala chitala (assembly GCA_025773905.1). Taxonomy (NCBI): domain Eukaryota; kingdom Metazoa; phylum Chordata; class Actinopteri; order Osteoglossiformes; family Notopteridae; genus Chitala; species Chitala chitala. The sequence goes on along the minus strand of JABJVR010007034.1, from coordinate 11,503 downwards.
CTCTCCTATCCTGATACCACCACATCACTGAATGGGGTACTATGTCCTCGTTACCTTTGACCACCACATGCCTCAGCAGTTTGTTTGCATGTTTGCTCAACACAGCACACAACAACCTGTCATTTGTCTCTTTTGCTTTTCTAATGTATTGTTACCAACTAGCTAAAAATAAGTTCACCTTAATAATGTAAACACTTAAATCATCATACGCTTTTATATTCATGGATTCGTGACTGTTTCAGTAGAATAAGAGCAAGGGCATTATATACAACATTATACATACAAATTGCAAACATTCTGAATTACATTTATTAACACTTAAATGTGAGGAAAGAATGAATTAATATAATTTATAGCTTTTTCTGTGTAATAAAATGGGCATTTTCATATGTAGTCTCCTTGGGAGCAGGGTTCTATCAGATTGTAGAAAAATCTCAATTTAATCACTTTAAACGTTCAGCTGTTTAGTCCAGAGGCGACCTCATCACGCCTCTAATGAGTTTACTTGCCTTTGCCTCTGACGATGGCTTGAGTTTCATATTTACTTATTAATCATGCATGAAGTCGCAGTTACAGTCTCAAGGTCGCAGTGGCTCTGGGGACACTAGAACTGCCGTTAACTAATCTCACAGTTCTGTGTGATGAGCACCCTGCACCCTACGCCTTGTCTCGTAGCGTTCACGTAGCCCACACCAGAAACGGCGCGTGCTTCCAAAACAATCAGGTGCTTTCATAGAGCCGAGACCACGCCTGCCGTCACGCACACGCAGCATGGGCACGAGAAGATGTATCCCCTTGTCACGCCAGGTGCAGGTCATTCCATCCAATCATCCATCCATTCTCTATACCACTTATCCAATTCAGGGTCACGGAAAGTCTGGAGCCCATCCCAGGAGGCACAGGGCGCAGGGCAAGGGACATCCTGGGCAGGGTGCCAACCCACCACAAGGCACACGCAAGCACACACTACGGGCGATTTGGAAATGGAAATCAACCTAACCTGCATGTCTTTTGACTGTGGGAGGAATCCAGAGAACCCGGCAAAGACCCAGCAAGCACAGGCAGAACATGCAAACCAACATAAAACAATGACACTGAGTTCAGTTCACCACTAAGTAAGGTGCGCTGGCTTGTCGCTTTCCCCCCTGTGCTTAGCTATTGCCGTCCCTGCTTCGTCTCTCTCTTGTCCTCTCCTGCCTCCGTCTCCGGTTCGCCAACTATTTGCCCGATTCTCTAAATACGATTGTGCCTGGCCCTTTAATAAAGCCTTCACTCAAGCAATGCGGATCCGATCTCTCGGTTTTTGTGTCCCGACGTTACACCCGTCACTCACGGGATTTTGTGTAAAGTAATGATAGTGCGCTTCGTTGTCGAGCATTCGCAATATTCCTTTAATCCGCTACACAGCTCTGTGTCTGTAGCATTTTCTGCTTAATGAAGGTTTTTTGATTACGCTGAGAAATGAGGAACATCAGACTATGCTTGCTATTTCAGTATCACGGGACCAGATTGCTGTATGGTCACAGTACTACGGGGACATTTACACTCGCAAAACATCTTAAAAAGACATTTCATACAACATATGAAGACAAAGTTAATACAAAGTTTTATAGTTTTACAGTTGACTTGCATTTCATTTGGTCACATTGCTGCTGATTAATGCAGTAGTCCGTTTTGGACTATAAAATGACTTGCAGAACCTTTGGCGTAAGGTTTCAGGCTAACTCCCATAAAACAACTTAATCCTGAAACATAGTAAGTAAGCATGTTTTCCAAACACTCTCAAACACCAAACACTCCATAAAACACTGCAAACTTTACTTTTTTCTTCTTCTTGTTTTTGTTAGGGAGACATAGATTGTGTACCAGAAACGGTGCGTGTGTGTGACCTGGAGGAAGGAGTAAAAAACTGTCTTTGAAACGTATTCAGAGTGTCTTAAATCAGCGCTTATAGCAAGACAATTAGCACAGATATATTTTTAGGAATGGAAGCTGATGGTTTTAACCCAAGTGACTTCCAAGAACCAACTCATTAATACAGTCAGACATTTTTTTCATGAAGCGCAATAGGTTAACTTGTGAATATAACACCCCCCATCCCCCCCACGCCCATGGGATTTGTATCCTTCAACCGTTCAATTTAGTGAAGATCGCTTTTATCAGTTAAAATGCACGTCTTCTGTTTAGTCCAGAGGTAGCCTCGTAAATGCCTGGCTTCTTCCCTCTAATGAGCTCAGCTCTCTGTTCCTCTGAGAATACCATGAGCTTCATACTTAGCATGACTTTGTGACATTCATACCTCTAGGTAGCTTGTAGAAAATTATTTGCCCTGCACAGCATCTTATGAGGAGGACATCAGGATTGTTCGGTCAGATCTCACGAGACTCTGGGCCTCTGTTCATTTGAGCATGACACTCACATTAAACCAATTCAATCAATATCCAGCTTTAAGAACAGAGAAAACAATCAAGCAGATCCCATGACCAAACACAGACTGCAGGGACATAGGTGCTGCCAGAGCCTTTACAATGTTCTGGCCAGGTTAAATCCATTGATTGGTTAGGCAGGCAATTATTTCTGCTGTTATTCACAAAGCAAGAAAACCTGGTGGAAATGCAGTAGCAAGAAGGGGGTAATGGCTTCCAGGTAGGGTGACAAAGGAGTGCTTAATAGGACAGGATATGACAGGACGACGTAAAACTTCCAGGGACGTAGCTCAAGAAAAAGAATCAAACTCAGTTTCTTTCTGCCTTGTCTCTTTTGCTGAGAAAAAATGTTTTCAGTGCAGTTTTCCTCCATGGTACATGGTCTTCCAGCAGAACACGAAACAGTGAGGGCCAGATAAGATTCACTTAACACTCAGCTCTTATGAAGAAGGTTCTAAATGCTGCAGCAGCCGTTTTCCACACAGTGTCCATACAAAATGTAATTGTACCTTTTTTTTCTGTCTTCCAAAAATGCCCTGGTTTTTCTGAAATGATAAAGGAGTGTCTAAATTATTTATTTACATGTCATATGGGCTTCAACAGCATGGTTAATGGAAGGATTCAAAGTTTTAATAAATGCACTTATCTAATCAGGACTATAATAATATATTAAGTGCTAATTATAGTGTAATGATATCAGATGAATCCAGAAATTACATATTATGTCTAGGATGAATGGTAATTTGCTTTCTTTTGGATACAATTGTTTCATGTCATGAATAATGGTGTTTTAGGGCAACGGATTTATTAAAGCATTTTGAAGTAGAAACTTTTTGCATAATAATTTATTGAAACTGGCATAAAAATGTACAAGGTTGCAAAGCACTGACCCTCTCTTATGGGGGCCCCACCTGCCAAGACATGATGGGAATTAGCATATCTGCCCATCACCGGCTCCAGTAAGCGGGCATCTGGTTCCCCCGCTCCACTGTAAGTAGCCAGGAATGTATAAAACTAGGGCAAAATGAAGGTGAAATAAAAATTAATCCAAGCCATCTGGGAAAGTTTAAACATGCATTTTACATCCATGGACATCACAATCGAGCCCTGTTGAGTTTGAATTTACATAACTCATTTTTTAGTAAAATATATTAAAAATTAGTTTTCTTGATATTTTCACTTAAAAAAAAAAAAAAGTGAGCATCGCCATCCTAACATCCAATGGGTACCGGCTGTATTTTGCAACCTGCTTTGAAACTAAACATCTAAACATTTCACAAACATTTACACAGCAGGTCATAACTTGTTTGCGCATGACATTTACATCTGTGAAAAACTATGCACACCAATGTCTCTTTGTATTCCCCAAGACCTGTAACACTACTGCATACTTTTATATTTGATTGTGCGTTTAATATTTAATGGGGTAATTTATTTAAACGGCAACAGGAGAGCAAACTGTTATCAGCAATATCACAGGCCCCTATCTGGGTTTGTGCCAGTTACTAAATGAGCATAATAATCGTAATAAATCACTGCAAACAAGTGAAAGAACCACTGACTTAAATAAACCTTTATATGTGATGTGCCAGTACTCAGTCAACATGTATAGTGTTTAATGCAACACATTCTACAGCTGTTTGTATGTAAAAATGTGTGAATTCAGCTTGACAAGAATAAGCAGGGAGTACAAATAGGAAGCAAAGGAAGCGCTGACGTTTCACTTGCACAGACCACTTTTTCTGTTTGCTGATATTAATGGAGGATCACATTTCTTTTCAGGGCTCGAGAAATTAAAAATGCCCTTTCTTTGCTTTAGGTCCGCGAGCCATCGTCGCACTTTACTGCAGCCGTCACTCTTGAGACCTGAGTCCACCAGGGTTTTGGCATTATGCTTTAATTAGCACCTGACTGACACCTGAAGCGCCAGGTGAAGCTGAAATCCATCCCCCTTTCCATACTGCTTATACTGTGAAGGTATGTGGGGGGCCTACAGCCTATCTCAGGGAACTTTGGGAAAAAGGCAGGGGACACTTTGGATGGGGTGCCCACCCATTGCAGACAGCTGAAATCATTAATAAAGTAATTAAGGTTTGAGAGGGAGCACAATCCTGCAGGGTTCTGGGTCTGGTGAACAAAGGATAGACTCCTTTGCTCTAAATCTGTATGTCATTAATTACCATAGAGGAGTCTAAATCTCTCAAAGAAAGGGTCAAACTTCTCCAGTCCTTCAACTCAGCCAGCTCTCAATTTCATGAACACATCAGCGTTGTTGTCTGTCAGTTTCAGGGTTTTAATTTATGACAAAAACCTTCAAAATCATTGTAATTTAGGGCTGTCCTCCTGTACGTTCACTCACATTGTGTGCTGTCAGTTTTCTCAGCAACTCATGTACTGGGGAATGCTGTAAACACTATAGTAGCCTTGTAACTTTAGACTGCGATTGCTTTCAGACCTCCAGCCTCCAGACCCTGTTTGGAGGGTTAGGAGGCTGGGAGCTTAAGACACAAGGTGGAAGGCACACCCTGGACAGGGTGCCAGTCCATTGCAGGGCATAATCACACACCACTGGTCACACTGTACGAGCAACAATGTCAGTTAACCTACAAAGCATGTTTTTGGACTGGGGGAGGAAACCGGAGTAGGTAGAGGAAACCCCCAAAGCACGAGGAGAATGTGCAAACTGCACACACACAGGGTAGGGGGGGGGATTTGAGTCCCAAATCCCGGCAAAGCAAGGCAACAGTGCTAACCACTGAGCCATTGTGCCCTCCATGAATTCATTGTCAAGGTGAAATTCAAGTTAATTGTGAGATGCTTAGAAATTTCTTTTCAAAATTTGGGATTTGGTGTACCTCAGAACATAATTCTTGGGCCCATTTGTTATCCAGTACATGGCATAGGGTTAGGGCACCGTCCACAGGCTACCTAATGTTAACAGCAGAGCAAACAGCATCGAGGTGCATGTTCCACTGAACACAAGGCCACATGCTTTAAATGTTATCTTTTATGTCTATGATTTCAGTTATGAATCTTATCAAAGAGAAATGCAGGTTATAATGAAAAAAGTTTAAAGGGTTCCTGAAGACCACTGAGGGGTTTGTGCATTTATTAAAGATAAATCGGATTACATGGTTGCAGTGCTTCAGTGCTGGCATGCCAAAGTCAATTCCCTGTTGGACTCAACATAATTGGCTCAATTAGCAGTTTAATTACATCTAACCTACTCTTTGTAACTTGCAACACATTAATATACAAAACTGCAGTGTTTTCTGAATGCAGATCTTAAACAGCTTTAAATATAAATATTTGTTTCAAAGCAAGAAAGATAAAACATTGTGGTACATAAAGGACATGTATAGATTACATGTAGCATGCCCTAAAAAAGAGCTTGATTCAGTCACATTGTATGTTTTCTCAGTGACTGGTTTACTAGGGAATGCCATAAAATTCCAGATTGCTTTAGAAGTGTGAAAGCGCCTCACTTGGCTGCTGGCTTCTCCATTGTGGCATTCTCAAATAAACCCATTATTACACAGAACTTTCTGGAACACAGTTTACAAAAATGTCTTTGTGCTTCCAAACTGATGGAACGGCATTACCCCCGGTGCAGGCCCAAGTGGTTTCAGAAGGACTGAGTAAGAATGCTTGTGCCACTACATTAGTCAAGATCTGCATACAAATGATGTGTACAACGGTGCAGTGAGATGAGAGAATGAGAAAAGGCTTCAGTGTTATTGTTAGTGCACTTCACAAATTTATCAACGCATTTCCCAGAAGTAGCGTTTCAGATTTTTGCATGGAAAATGACCTTGCACAAATTTAGAAATGTACATGGATAGAGGGAAAAAAAAACAGTTTAAGACTGAAACCCTACAATGTTTTATTTTCCCCTCACTGCATAGTATGCGCTAACAGCAAATGCAACATGCAAATAATCACTGGCAGATAAATGTGCATTGAATGAGATGCGTTGAATGTAGGCTGACTTTATATTTCCAACTTTAACAAAAAGTAGTGTTGGTAAATTCATGTCGATTCCTTTAAACAGACTGGAGTTGTATGAATTTTATTTGTTGTTATTGGAGAAATGGTTTGTGGGAAGCTGGAAACTGTACTTTCCTGACTTTTTGTTAATTTAGTAATCAGTTGTTAAAGTACTGTTTTGTTTGATAATAGCAGCAGGTGGGGACATTGGGTTAGAATTCCAAAAGGACAGTTATACGTCCCCAGGAGGCACTGATATAGCGAAGCTGAAACCGCTTTATCATAAATGCTCCAGTAATAATCGGGCTGCATAATTAAAAAAATGAATGGCAGAACAATTCTGGTTGGCATTTTACAAAATTAAAACTGATGTATTTGCATGAAAAATACATTGGCTAAGTAAATGTCTGCAAATAACCAAGTAAATATTTTACTTTTTAGCACAAGTAATGGTTTCAGCATTTATCTTTCAAAGCTTGTGTCCAAAAATATATGTAATAAGACACTGAAGTGTGTTAAATTGCCAACTGCTAAATGAAAGTCATAGCAATACTTCAGAAAGTTTTTACTTGGCTCCTTGTTTTTTCTAAGGTTTCAAATTTAGACTAGTATCGCTTCAATGGAATCAGGGGGTTTAATATGACTGATTACGGTGTAAATCACACGGACGTGTGGTAATTTTCACTGCCTAACTCAAGTTACTGGACATAATATATTGTGATACAGTATTAGAATACACTATTAAATGAAATGATGAAGCACATTGGCTGCATTACTGCTAGCAAAGAGCAATGCGCCTCAACATAAATTTATATACAGTACTTAACCTTATATTGGAAAGTTCATTAAAAAACTGAGTTCTGCAATCCTATTGCCAAGTTAATGCACGTAATGAAAACTTTGAAAAATGATCTAATACGTTTTAAGTATGTATTTTCATTTTTTTCCTTTGATACAACTATTGCAACTGACTTGTGATTATAGCTTGGAACGGTGCACTCTTTAGACAATCAAGAATGTAGTCTTGGAATTAGCTGTCTGGTTATTTGGCCTGAATTGTGTACTGAACTGAAAGCAGAAAAAATGTCCTTTGCAAAGATGGATGGATCTTAGCCTTAATTTCCATTCTTGTCACCCTATAGCAACAAAGTTATCCGTAGTGTTGGCGTAGGCTAAGCGGCAAACGTGTCCAACGTATATAGTGTTCTGCCCTTGACGGCAGACCTTACAGAGCCGCCGCATTTAAAGCGATGCTGACTGTATCTAAAAACGTGACGCCGGTGTCCTTTTTTTTTATATCGCCTTCCTGCTCTCGTTGACGCAGAACGCAGAAATCGATAAGAACACAATGGCAGAGGTGTAAAATATGAATTTATTTCATTGTACTCCGTTTTCCGAGCACAGAGCAGCGACCGGCCAGTCCTGCCGCACGCAACAAGCGGGCGCGCTCAATTTAGCTCCCGCATCACGTCTCGCGTGCTTTGTCATCAATAACGTGGTCACACGGATGCCGTCCGAAGACTGTTCCAATGCATCTGCATCACACTCGAGGTGACCAGCTTTTTACCATTGAGCACAAGTGCGCTTCAGTGCCAAGAGACCTTGCTACTGAATAACTGAATTCATAATGAGCAAGGAGGGATGAGATGCAAATGTTTCCCAGCAGCCATGATTAAAAGGGTAGAAAGCTGTGCAGTAAAAGTAAGGCAGAGGTGACTTTGTCTGCAGGACAGAGGACAGGCCTGAGTGGTGCAGTGTATTCTGAAGTCAGAATGATGCGTCAGTGGCGCCTGCAGAAAATATTTTGTTGGGGGGCTAGCTGGGGCCAGTGAAAATCTTGGGGTGGCACACCGCATGTCAAAATTCAATAAAGGCTTCTGTTGCAAAGAGATTAAAAGGACTTGGGTTTGTCAGCTAGGGGGGCCAGTGGGATGACCATTAATTTTAGGATGGTGACCACAGTCCCTCTGGACACCCCTTGAGGGCACCACTGGAAACCATCGCCCAAAAATCTTGAATACTGCATAATGCTGAAAGGCTGGACATGTGCCTAAACACTAAGAAAATTCTAGCCCTCCTAAATCTTACACCTGGCTTAGCTGTTGTGCACCTCTTTGTCAGGCACCACAAAAAAAGAAAAGTAAAAAGCCAATCCCACATCGGTTGTGATATGTTCTAACTTTCATATTAAATATTGTACACTTATCCTGTACCTTGATAAAACCCAGACTAATTCAGAATCAGGCTAGTCATGACTTTACAGCCAGAACAACAAATCCACGAGGACATGTAAAACAGGGCAAGTTATCAGGTCTTTTGGATGAAGGCCAAATTTTAGAGCAGTAATCTCTCCCTTTAACATTTTTACAATTTAATTGCTTTGTGAATAACATAATACCAATTTCCTTAGTTATTTAGTTACTGCATATTATATATTTGTATTTGCTGCCCAACTTAAAAAGCTCTTAAGCACCTATTTATTGATTTACCTATGGTGCTAATACACTAAAGGAAGACAAACAGGCAAAACCCATTAACGTGTATGTGTACAAGTATGTATTTCTGGTAACAAAGGCTAGAAAATCCATTTTCAGTCCTATAATTACGTTTCTGTACCTGAAATGACTGTGTGCCATTTGGTTGGGCCTTTTCTTTTCTGTTTTGCTTGTGCAATAACTTTCTGGGGAGGTTTAATGTTGTAGAAGATTTCAGAGATCTTTGTGGTCATATTTATTTATTCAGCGTAAATAATCAAAGCTCCAACTTCTGTCTATTCTTAGGTTTTTAAAAGCCTGTCCAAAAGAAGAGTGGCAGTATAAAATGAGCAGATATTTTAAAAGACCTAAGTTTGGAATATTTAATGGAGCTACGATGGACATATTTCATTTTCACATTTTTGTTGAACCAAAGAAGCATAAGGCTTTGATATGCATGCAGCATTTTAGTTTGCTATAAAAGGTACTGGAATGAGCCTAAATTAACTTTCTGTTGAAGTGATCTTTTTAATGTAACTGGCTTAAAATGCGTTCCCAAGTTTTGGTGCTACAAAGGTGCTCTGTTAAACAGCCTTCACTGCATGCACTGAAACAGGCTGATGTTCATTTAATAACCCGTTGGGAGGGGGGAAAACACAGTAGCCTGAAGATGTCAAATAGACAAGACTGTGGTTGCAAACTCCAAATCAGTCTTGCAGCTTCTCACCAGCACCTCTTAGAGGCTGGACAGGGAATTGTAACCTGTCACTTTCCTTTTGGGTTAGATACCTGTCACACTGAATGCATTCACTGCAGAAGTAAGTACAATAGAGTTGTTCAAGGCCTGCTCCTCAGGCAAGGGGACAGTTCAAGGTAGGCAACGTGCTACAGATGTGAACACAAAACACTGAAAATTAAATTTGACTAGTTTCTTCAGTTATCTATCTAAGTGGTTGGAGAACAATTCCATGCACTTTGATTCCTATAGCTGACACATCGTTTGCTTTCATACAAACATTATTTCACAATCACAATAATCCAGTTTACTTATACATTTCTGTATATTAATTGATGGTGTGCTTGCTGATAATGAAGTAGCTGCCTTTTAAGCACATTAAAATAAATTGCTTGTTTAAGTGCACATCCCTTATAATGTTGAATTTTGCCTCATCAGACTGTGACTTGGCAGAAAATTACACATTGAAGCTAGCTCATGTAAGCACTTCCAATGTGTTACCCAAACCTACATATCAGCAGACGACATAATTTAATTTGAAACATTGGGTTGTAAAAGCCCTCCAAATTATATATTGTTTTGCACAAAATAATTTAAAATTGTAAATGAAGAGTCCATGGGAAAAAATTGTCATAGTCACAATTTCCAATTATTGCAGCTACTACAGATAGTTTCCCGAGTTCTTAAACTTTCAGAATCAATTTTCTGACTTTTCAAAATTTGTGACAGTGATTATTCTTCCCGAGAACCCTTGAAATGTAATTACAGCGTTTCTCCAGGAAAGAAATGTTAACAAAATTGTTAGCACAACAAATTGTAAGCAAACATCTCAGGGCAACAATCAAAAAAAGAACATTGCATGTTTGCAAAGCTTACATATTCATTTAATTTTCAGCGTGGTGTGGGGGGATCACAATGTACTTTTCTTCAAAAGGGGGAACTCACTGTTCTCCAAAAATTAGCTTTATTTGTTGGAAATCAAATTAATTTGCCACCATTAGGATTTTTAAAAATCAATTTCAGCATGTTTATATTGCCATGATCATGTACACAGTTTTCATGTCTAGCCAGTATTTTGAGCCTATTTTGTCTTTTCAGTTGTGTAGTCCCTTCTCGTGTGTAGGAGAGATCGCTTTGCTTGTTGCGCACCATGTACTGGTTATGGACTGACTACTGATGCGTGATTAAATCCAATTTCCTGTGGTTTTTCCAGACACTTAGATGATAAGTGTTGTGCTCTGACCGCTGGAAGATGGGCCTGACAAGAGGCTGTGGAAATAAATAAGTAACGGCGACCTTATGGGTGGACAGAGAATGTAAGCCTCTGCTCTGCGAGCAGGGGGACGGTACCGCTCAGCTTCAGAACACAGACAGAAAATGTGCCGCACTCTAATTTACTCCTCGTATATTTGGTTCAAGATTACGTATTTTCGTTGACACTGTGTTTTGAAGTTCATCTGTTTCCTGTAGCCATAATGATTCGTTTAGTGAAGTCAGCATGGGCAACATCTTCCTGTAAACAAAGTAAGAGTTATATTTGCAACACTTAGAAGGACAACAGCGGGCATGTTTGTGTGTTGTTTAACTGAAAAGCACTCAATCTTCTTTCACATAATTAATACATGTGTTATCTGCAATATTGACATACCTGTAATTGTGGAACATACCATTGCCTAGTATATATCAGTCAGTCAGCTTCTATACTGCTTCATCCTGTTAAGGGTCACAGGGAAGCCTAGAGCCCATCCCAGAGCACATAGGGCGCAGGGCAGGGGACACCCAGGGCGTGGTGCCAACCCACCGCAGGGCACACACACTACAGGCAATTTGGACACACCAATCAACCTAATCTGCATGTCTTTGGACTGTGGGAGGAAACC
>JABJVR010007032.1:0-11900 GCA_025773905.1 Chitala chitala | reverse complement strand
CTAGCTCCAGCCCCTCTCCTGGTCCTAACCCTAACCCTAGCTCCAGCCCCTCTCCTGGTCCTAACCCTAACCCTAACTCCAGCCCCTCTCCTGGTCCTAACCCTAACCCAGAAAATGATCAAATTCAAGTAGCTGAAGTAATTGTTCTTTCCACTCAAGCAGTACTGCATGATCTAGCAACAGCAGGAGATCACACAAGCTCACAAGCTCATGCATTCCAAAAAGTGCATTGTTGGAGAAGTTGATTCTAACAAATACACTCCATCTGTAACTAAACTAACAGATACATTAATTACATTTAACGTGACAAAAAAAAATTTAACATCAATCAGTCTTAGTCTGCATGATAAGGTATTCCAGTTATAGGTAGGCCACTACAGACAGAAGAACAAAAAGATGTAGAAAATGACACAAAGGAAGATTTACAACTCTTATTAGAAAACTGTGGTAGTTGTATTTACTGTAGTTGCTGCTGAGCAGGTTCGAATCCTGGCTGAGCTTCCCCTTTTACATGTGTGATAGTGGTAATGTCCCAAAAATGACACTTCTTTGTGTGATAGCTGAATCAAGGAAACAAAATTTGTGGCTTAATTTGTTAAATTTAGTGTCCCGTGTTACACATTCATAAAATCACCTAAATTTCCAGCGAACCGTCAGTTGAATTTCAATGTATTCTTACACAGTGCCTTTGACGTCAGAGTTGTAAAAAGGCACTTGACGAGAATTTAAAACAATAAACATGGAGAGAAAGACAAGGTGATAGTCAGATAGCAGTGGACAAAAGGAATGAAAAGCTCTAGAGTAGCAAGGAAAAAGAAAAGTTCTGAGGATCCAACACTGACTGCCTGTCCAACCCCTCTGGGCACGCTAACATTACACATTGCAGAAAAGAAAAAAAAAACTGTGATTATAAACTGAAATTAATTCCAACTGTGTGCCAGCCAGGTGTGACTGCAGCTCTCAGTAGGCGAACACGTTTGTTGGGTGAAGGCCAACAATGTCACCCCAGAATCAGCAGCTCTAACGGGTCATTCAGCTCATGTAATGACCACCCTGGGTACCGTCCAGACATGTGGGCAGCAAAATAGTAAAAAATGGGTCAGTAGAATTAAACAGACATCTACTTGCAAATACAGACAATACAAAGTGCATGAGGGCATGTACAGTAACGTCAGTGGCTGAACTTAATGATCCACAGTGTATATGAATGGGGTGGGCAATTAATTTTGCCAAGGGGCCACATAAGAGACTGGGCCTGTTGTGGGGGCTCCGGCCAATAGGCTGAACTCAATTCTGCTTAATATTCATTTTATCACTCTATAAAAAAAGCTTTAAATTGTATAGTTTGGATAAACTACAGGTAAGAGTACAAGTAACTACAGGTAAACTACAGGTAAGAGTAGATATTACGATTGGGCAATGAAAATATGAAACAGGCATAGTATAAAAGCCAACATCAAATCATCATTTCATTAACAATAAGAACAATTTTGAACAGAATACGCATTTTGCAGTATTTCAAATACCAGCATATTAACTTTATACAAAGTGCTGCTGCTGTTCTGCTTGCAGTCTAATCACCGCATTGTAATGGCGATTCAAATGGTAATGCTTAAACACAGATCTCCAAACACTAAACACACGGCTTTACCTTTGAGTTCAGTAAATAAATAACTCGAAGTCCATGTCTCATTAAAAACTCTACATTCTGCATCAACCTTTCTTTTTTTAACAGGAGCTGACATTTTTGAGAGCTAACAGCCAACTAACAGTTTACTTATGCTCGCAGGCGCGCACACAGGCCCAAACGTGCGTCAATTGAAGAAAAGAAAAAAAAAAGCTCTCGCCTTCAAAATAAAAGCAGCGAGGTTGCGTAAAGCGCTCTATTTTTCTTCAATTCCTAATTTCCCAATGACTTACACGGGTGGGTCAGGGACAGGCAAAGGGCCGGATATGGCCCGCGGACCGTACGCTACCCAGGTCTGATGTATGGTGTGGGTTGGCAAAATTAAATACCTTAAAACTGATTCAACGTCCTGGTGCATAAGCATGCAGGCACACTATTCCATAACCCAGGGCCCAATTAGTATGAATCATAAAAACAGAAACTGCCGTCGCTTACCTGATGCTGTCATGTCTGCAGTAGCAGTTTGGCGTGCAGTTACATCTTCAAAAGTGACCTCCAAATATCACTGTCTCTTTGTCAAAGCACACACAGCGGTGTACGCTACTTTAATGAAGTCCTTTAACTCCTCACAAGCTCTCCCAGGGCTGTGATATGCAACTCCCCTGGATTTTCAACTAGTAGCTAAACCAGCTAGAGGACATCACATTTGGAAGAAGGTAAACAGAGCCGGTTCTGGGTAAAGCAGCTCTTCCACTATAGGATAAAGTTCAAGGTAACCTTTCCTTGTAGTATTGCATTTATTTTTATATTTTGTTGAGAAAATGACATTTTTGTATTTATTTAATTTGCTTTAAATGCTATAGAAAATATCTTAAAATTTGTCAATATTTGAGAAAACTGTCTTGTATTCCCAAAAAACATGAAATGGGAAACGGCACAAGCAGGCACAAAGATCACACAAACGAGACCTGTTTGGATAAAATTTGAGAAACGTGGGGTACCAGCATCATGTAGATTTCTCTTTCAAATGTTGTGTATCAAATTATTACTTCACTGGGCTCCAAGAACATATGTTTTTGCAAATAAACTAAGCATACAAAAGCTCAGTTAATTCTAATATGGTATATATTCCTTCCATCATCCAACCATTTATTCTTTGCAGGGTCACAGGTGGCCTACAGCCTATTCCAGGCCCAGCACACAAGGCAGGGTATACCCTGGACAGTGTTCCAACACATCACAGGTTACACACACTAACTGCAATTTAAATTTAATTTCCCAAATCAGCCTGACCTGCATGTCTTTGGACTGTTAGAGGCAACCCACGCATGAACATGCAAACTCCATCCACACCCACCATGCCTATTTAACCTATGACCTTGTCTGAGGTAACACTGCTACCCACTGAGCCACCATGGCACTATACATGAAAACAACCAGTTACACTGCCATGATGAGGACTTAGTAAAAGCCATAAAACAAGACCAAAAAATGTGTTACTATAACAATTCAATGGGAGCAATAGTTAGTTTCTTTAAAAAAAAAGTATTTTGTTTTTCGCCACACTATAGGCTTGTTTTAAGAAGCATAGTTGTTCTCATTTAATAGGATGTAAGAACAAATGCAAAGGCCCCTCAAACATGCAATGCCAACTGACTTTAACATTGACCTGGGAAGACACATGCTTTAAATAGACACTCAGGTGATTTATTAATTATGTGACTTTTAATTAAAGTAACATCAACTGCCTTCTGAATGTGTCATTAACTTCGGTGACGGGGTCATTTTGCAGTTAGTAGCAAATTGATTTGTCAGTTTAGTTTCTTTAAGGACAGATTTAATCGTTTGTGTCCCAGAGCACAGGCGTAGACCGACCATGTGCTGAACGACTGCTCCACCCATGACCTGGCTTTGCTGCGGGCGTTCTTCTGTATATCTCCACTACTCTGAGACAGCCCTTCTGCCAGTACAATTCCCTCCATGTATGCTTTTGAACTTCCAAGGTAATGCTTCTACCCAAAGCGAATGACATTTTTTAAATCCATTTTTACGGCTGAATATTTCGTCAGAGCGGTTAACGGTAAGTGGCTTGCTGAAGGCTGCTTGACCCCGCACCATTCGGGCTGTCTTTAACCGCTGTGCCGACTCTGATGTGACAAAATCCTGCAGTGGAGCTTCTGTCACCAGGCGGTGAAACATCCACTCTCAAATAAACATAAGGATTTAGGAGTAAAAATTGAGAGAAACGCCAGAGACACGTGTTCAGTAACAGATGTGCCACTTTGTTTTTGGACAGCATAATAAAGAACTCAGTCTGTAAAGTGGGCTGACAAACTAACGATAGGAATTTCAGGACGCAGGGAAAAGCACCCCACTAAAGAATCATCACAACTAGCGCTGCTACATTTATAATATTATGCTTATTTATGTAATAAAAGCATATTTATTTTGGCAAACTGAATTTAAAGCATATTACATGGAACATTCGCATCTTCAGTCCAGCGGAGGGCATCTGAAACGAAACCAAGCAAAAAATGTAACAGATGGACCACGGATTTAAAATTCAGCATAAATCCATGTAAATGAGTTGAGACAGGGCCGTGTGGAATGTACTTCTGCTGTTCGATGGATGTCTGGTTAGCTGAGCTATTACAGAACACACGGCTGTCGCTGGACATGAAGTGAGCTGTGGAGTGGAGTGTACATTCTATACAGATGAAGCGAGGTGGTGTTTTATGGAATATACTACAGCCATAGGATGTGACCATAGGGAGATGAACTCTGGAAAATACTTCAGGGCATTTTTGCCAGTCTGTGCTATCGGAATTTGCACTTGCAGTTTGGTATCTTTTACCTTCCAAGACCTGAGATATGCTGAATCAAAGTGGCCATTAATTGATTTGCTTAGCTGATGACTTTTGTCCAAAATAAACGATCATGATACCCATTAACACTGCTGGATATTTTCAACATTCAAATAAAAAAAAAACTAAAACTTTACTCAAGGGAAGAACAGTGCACATCCAGTTATGGTACATGTAGCCTTTGAAAGTTACTATGATATGTGAGCCTTTTTAGGGTTGATGAAACAGAGAGCTACTGAAAGGACATACAGGCAGTACAGCAAAGTACCCATATGACAGATTGGGGATTATAGTGTCATAAGCAAAGATAGCAGAGATACCTCTGAATGTCCAGAGACTGTCTCTTCTTCACCTAACAAAAACATTTGAATTCATTCTGAGACAGATTAAACACTCTTGACTGTTTTCGGAAGGATGATAACTAAAGGCCAGCCAGAAACATTACTTTCACCCTTTCCCATCACGTCATGGATAATTCCTGGGGAGTCATATGTTTACGTCGTCCAAAGAAATCACATGAGATTTTCCGGTTTTTAGCCCAGGTCAGCCCTTTTCCACTTTCTCCAGTGGGGACTGGAATTAAGTCACGTGCAATTCCCCGGTCTCCACCTGTAAAATGGCTTGTTGGCTGTCTGGCATCATCACCTTCTCCCAGATTTCTTCACTCAGACACAACCAGTCCCTTGAGCCCATGATCACCTGCAGCACCTGATTACAGACTGCCAACTGCTAAATCCCTTCTATTTCCTCACAGGTAAAGACTAGGCTCTCTAAACCACTACAAAGCCCCAGTTTAAGGTGTAACTGATCTTTTCTACAACACTGCTTCTGTTAATCATTTGCTAATATATTTAACATTTTTCAGAGCACCAGATTTTAACAAATATTAACTCCTTATAGGCTTTAATCGATACATATAGAAATTAATATGCTTTATCTTAAAGTGTCTGCTAAATAAAAGTAATATTTTCATTAAGACCATATGTTCTTCAACTTGTCATTTGCTTCTGATTTTCTGAGTTTGAACAGGGAGATAATACTAATTGGCATTGCTAGTTTTTTGTTGTCCTAATATGCACTTCCATATGCCTAGTTGGTCACTAAAATCCCGAGTCTGATGGAAAGCCATAGATTATTCATAGCTGCTCGCTGCTGTGCATGTAACTAACCAAGAAGTCAAAGAAAAAAAAACTGTCATCATTTAGTCATCCAACACATTTGGCTCTATGTTTCAAACATAGACTTATTTTTCAAGTGCTATTTTTGGATAAATAAATATCATGCTGGAAGTAGAACAGACTGAGGCATTACCTGAACTTGCTGAACCCCCCCAACACACACACACCCCCACCATATTGTTAATTTTGTAATGCTTTCATCTTTCTGCCAGCATACTCAATCCATCAAGCTTTCCAGTTGGATGCAAATGCTGAAATTGATCTAATACAAATAGTCTTGCTGGATCAGAGTTTAAAGGCTGTAAATTTAAACCAGTGAAAGTACCACAAAATGAGGTTTAGGATTCACATTAAGCTTCAACACTAGCGTAACCCAAAATTCATTCATCTCTACGTCAAACCCCAACTAGCTGCAAAATTTGTAGGAATAATTTGAGATTACAAGGTCATTGACTCATTGGTAGGGAAATTATATTCCAAGTAAACTTCTCGTATTTAGATTGGATAAATTACTGACAAGTTAGTAGGAAATTGTTCAACTTTTTCTACACTACTAAACATTAATGCAATTTACCTGAAATGTAAATTATAAATGGAACGTCACCTGAAGGTCTGTTAATTATTTTCTACTCGCATTTGGCACCGCTGACAGTACTGAAATATACCAACCATCCATCCAGCAGTTTATCCTTCATGGGGTCACAGGTGACCTGGACCCAATCCCATCCTGGGCAGGGAACACCCTGGCACCAATACATCATAGGGTACGTACACACTCACACACACAATAATTTCAGTTTTCCCATCCACCTGTGCTATATATTCTTTAGAGTGTGGGAGGGAACTGGACACATCCCACGAATGCAGAGGGCAATATATAGAAATTCCACACACAGCACAGAGAGTCAGATTAAAACCCAACTGCCCTCAAGGTGTGAGGTAACAGTGCTCAGGCTACCCAGCGAGACACCACACTGCCACTGGAATATACATATACAGTATTAGACGCTGACGCACGCACACATGCGCACAATACAGTAGGGTCCAGTTTTTGTAAAGTTACCTATATAAGTTACCCTATTTTTTTATTAAGATGTCAAACTCCTAGAATTTCATTATTACAATAGAGGATAAACCATTTGCTGCTTAACAAAACTGTTGAGGGTAGCACGATGGCTAGCACCATCGCCTCACAACTTGAGGCCTGGGGTTTGATTCCTGCTTTGGGTTTGTGTCAATAGAGTTTGCATGTTCTCCCTGTGCTTGGTGGGTTTTTTCCGGGTTCTCCAGTTTCTTTCCAAACTCCGTAGTGTGTGTGTGTGTGTGTGTGCCCTGTGGTGGGTTGGTGTCTCCTGGGTTGGGATCCAGACTTCTCACGACCCTTAACAGGATAAGCGGTATGGAAAATGAATGAATAAATAAAACTGTTCATTAACTGATCCAAACCTACAACACCAAAGCACAGCAGTTACTTCTCTTAAACAACGTACTCACAATAAGGTCGCGTTTACTAAAACACGGGCGAATGTAAAACTGTCTGTCTGGAATGAGATTTGCCTGCTCTTGATGAGCGAAGGACCGGTCTCATGGGCACACTCAAACTCTGGCTTAACGTCATTCAGCAGTCAAAAATCTCCAACGTATCCCAGTTCCTCTGGGTACCACTAGAAGTGAAACACTACAAATATTTAACCCCAAATCAAGCTAAACTTTATATTGCACTGTAAAAAAATGTAAATACATTTTTGAAATCAGTAGGCATGTTTCTACAAATACCAGTAACTTGTCTGGATAAACAGAATAACATCAAGTAATAAACAGTGCAGTATTTTTTAACTCAGACAAACACAATAAAGAGGTAAGTGGATAAATACATTTTAATTGACACCTTTGAGCAAAAAAAAAAAAAACACAAGAATGTACAGTACTTGCTGTAGTAGCTGTCTTGGGGAGTCAGGAATAGGTACTGACAAGAGGGTGTTTAAAAACAAAGGCTGATGCAGCCAAATGATGACTATTGTGCAAGTGTACAGACAGCTTTGTGTGTTGTAACAGCTCTGAACCAAACACTGAAAAGGTGTATTTTCTGTGAATCTGACAGAAGACATTAAATCTTCACAGCCCACAACGCTTACAGAACTAAAATGGACTAAATGGGTTATTGGTCATAAACTCAACAGTAACAAAAACTAAAGTGAGCTAGCTCCACACTTACAAAGTAAATGATATTAATATATAGAACGGTGATCACAAGTAATTTAGGTGCAAAAGTCATCAGTGTAAAAAAATCCAAAACTTTTTTCCTTTTACTCATCGATGTTTCGTTTCTCAAATCAACAGCTCCACACTAATACTTCATATAACTGCAACGTTAGACTATGTACACATTTGGCTACATTTACAATACGTTGTGTTAACTTAAAAAATACCTCAAGACCATTATCAATACAATACTCATCATCACTGAACAGAACACAGAAAGTGGGACATTTCCCAAAAGGCAAACGGGACGTAGCACTACGTCTGGGTCAGACATTCTCTGAAGTGTGTTAAACAGGGTTGAAGCCTCCAGAGAGGAGAGCCTTCTCAAACGAATGGTCATGCAATACCACAGCCTGTCAGTTGTGTCAGCGTGCTTCAGGAGCAGCCAGTCAACGACACTTAAGCAATCAGAAAATATGCAAGCTAACTATTTTTTTTTTATGGTCATAAAGACCAATGTTTTCGGGTTATAACTGCAAAAGAAATTATATGCTGTGAATCTACTAATTTTCACATATTTAACATTAACATAATACTTTTATTAATGTATGCAAAAAACAGTACTCATGTTGAAATGGTAACAACAAAAGTAACAGTTGTAATAATAATAATAATAATAATACATTGTAGATTTTCCTTGTGTCAGATATGCATTACTGCTTCTTTAAGAAATCCTGGGTTACTTTTACATACTGTCTAAAGACTGACATGTTCTTTAGAGGAGTTAATTATATAACATATGGTGTTTTCTTTGACTTAAAAATACTCATCTTTTGCACTTAATTTCTTTCCACAGAAATGGAAAGCACAAAGCACTATTTGTACAGACAAAGCAATGTTTCTTGTATCCTAGAGATACGTCAGCTCAGTCGAGACATTCCCCAAGCAGACCTTGAGGTGAAAAGCTGAGCTACCAGAAGATGGGGTGGAGGGGGGGGGGGCAGACAGACAGCTAACCTGTATCTGTGGCTTAAGCAATCGTTCAAAATGTTTAGACAATGCAGAAACATGCTGCGTCAAATACACTAATTCTAACTTTCATCCTCCATAAAAAAAAAAACCAAACGCACCTTAAATGGGGCCCAGCTTCTGAACTGCATGAGAATCGGATACTGATTCAGGTTACGTGGTTGTGCGCACACTAAGGCTACCTACCACACTGTGGAACACCACAGACACAACAAACAGTCCACCTGAACTTTGGCACTGAATCTTGGTTTTCCTTTTTTTTTTTTTTTGGCAGAAAGCTGCCTCCGTCTTCGTTTTGATTTTTGTGGCAGCCCTCTATGTGTAGAGGTCAGAGGGGGTGCAGAGTTACTGTTTTATACATAAATTTTTTTTTTCAGAGTCCACGCCACAGTGTTACAGTCTTCTCAGGTTCTGCTCTTCACTGCAGGAGCCTTTCCTCAGGCTGATGTCATCCAATGCCATCTCGCCACTGCGGCCCCGCCCTCGCTCGCCCTTCAGGATAACCTGTCAGCGACAGCGCATGCTATGTGAGCCGTGGCGCCGGGACAACAGAACACCAAAACCGTTTTGCTGCAACACTGAAGATCTGTAATTACACCAGCTACCCATCCCCAGGGCTTACTGTACAGCAAAAGCTCTCTGTACACAGGTCTTAAGATTCATAACGGGAAATTAAATGCTTTTTGTGAGGGACTTTTGTTGTAACACATAGGGGAGATTGCATCAGTGGGGAACAGCTCCACGTTTGGTCCCCAGGCCACACTTGAGTGATACTAAGAGACGTGCTGGCACTCACACTCTCCAGTCCGGTGCCCCACAGCGTGATCTGGGTGTGCCTCCAGCCGTGCCCCCCCGTGCGGCCCCACACGGCGGGGCTGTGCTGCCTGCCCTTCCTGATGAACACCTGGAGCACACCCACGTGGTGTCCTGCCATCTTGTGCCGGAACGACAGGCACAGGTCGCCTGAGTTCCAGGGCGCTGTCAGTGGGATGACCAGCCGGGCACCTCGCCCGCTGCGCTTGTTCCACACCTCCGGGATGGTCAGGTAATTCCCACCTGGGAGAGAGGTGCGGCACAGGGACAGAAAAGAGCAGGTGAATGCACAGTTTCTGTCACAACATGATCATTTCATGACAGTTTCACATACTTACATTACACCTAACTGTGCCATTCCTTATTAGTTCTCGTCTGACATTACTACTGGAGCTAGCTGTTCAGATCTGAATTATTAACAGTAAAATAATCGAATCAATCTAGAAATATATTAAACGCCAAAGGGGTCATTCTTTTTTTCTTTTAATGAGCAACATTTCTTTATATTTTTGCTTTGATCAATGGCATTAGTGTGCGTGTCTATATGCATGAATGACTGAAGAACGAAGCCAAAATATAATCCAGAGGCATGGAGCACTCACATGCACAAAGCTAAAGGAAAGCATTTTGAAAAAAATCATAAATCGAGAGCTGCTTTTGACAGCATTTCAGTTTGTCCCCTGGTAACGGCCTTCTCAACTTCATCATCGGAGAGAACGAAAACCCAAGCTTTTCACAACAGGGCTTGACTCCTTGGACCACAGGTGGTTATCTCAAGTGGCGTGTCATCTCCTCATGATGAGCCCCTCACTCTCCTGCTCCTTGTGATGCATGGCAGGGGGAGGCACGTTTCTGAAACTTAGCCAGTCGGAACCACTCTGGTCCCCCTCTGAATTTCAGCAGAGAAGCATTCTTGGACCCTTTCTGGTGCCTGTGCTGAAAATGTCATGGACAAACGACCCTGATCCCTCTCGTTTCATTTTTCGAGCGTAATCGTGCAAGAAAGGCCAACGAGGCTGGGCTTGTGGATTAATAATGAGCCCCTTAAACCAACCAGCAATTTGTGAAAGACCTGGATTGAGGAAAATGTCATTTAAAAGATCTTGTTCCAGGCCTCTCAGGCATCCTTGAAATACTATTTCCCATGCCATAGAACTAAAAATATTCTGCTATTCTGCCAGAATTTTTAACAATTCCGTTTTTTGAGAGGTGCATTGTTGAATAATGCATTTCTCTGATACTACACTATGCTAAAATACAGCGAATTAATTAAAATATCAGTTTTTCAAGTTTTGCATTACTAAAATATGAAATGAATGTCAGCTTGACCCAGTGTATACCTGACACGATTCAAACTGGAAATGTTCCTTCTGTTATACCTCGGTGGGGGGGGGGGGGGGTTCAATTAATGTTAAGTTTCAGCAGTAGTGCTCAAGATTCTCAAAAATCTGCCAGACTGAATTCTTGCAATGAACCCGTCAATAAAAAGATGTTAATTTCATACACAGCACCGATCCAATACTGATTATAAATCAGATTGCTATTTGCAATAACAATAAAACATAGTGTTGCCACGTTCCAGCCAAATACACCATAAACTAAAATTGTAATGCCAATTGACCTGATCATTTTTAATATTTTCACTAGCGTTACAATTTGATACAACTTGCAGGGTTAGTATCTCATGTACTTCATTCATTCGCTGACAAACTGCTTATCCTGGACTGAAATGCCTACCTCATTCAACATAGAAAGGAGTACAAGAGATGAATGTGTTCAGCTCTATTTTCAATCAAAAAATGCTTTCCAGCTCCTCCGTGGTTAATTTCAAAGTACAGTATAATACGTAACTCTCCTAAACATAGGTAGGATATTTTTAAATCAATGAACGGTTTGCAAAATTTGCAACAGTGGCACTCTTATATGGGCAATTAAAACCACCAGTTAAGTCACCTGTGATAAGTGATAAGTCTTGGCTGTTGGCTTATAGGGAACAGGGAAAACAGAGTGATGGCTAAAAACAAGCAAAGACATCTAGTAAGGAATAGCAAAGAGATGTCAACCAACCCATCGCAAGGCACAACACATCCCCTACCCAACAGAGGTGTGTAATCAAGTACATTTGTAAAAAATAAATAAAGAAATATATATATATATTTCTTTATTTATTTTTTACAAATGTACTTG
>JABJVR010007031.1:0-11901 GCA_025773905.1 Chitala chitala | reverse complement strand
CTGGGATGGGCTCCAGGTTTCCCCGCGACCCTCACCAGGAATAAGCGGTTAAGATAATGGATGGATGGATGGAATTAAAAAAAATAAATAAATAAATAAAAATCACAAAAACTGTTCAATTGCCCAGACTGCTCACAAAAGATTCTTAGTTGGCAGCTCAATGAAAACTCTCTATATCTACACTGGAGACCAGCTGTAAACATGCCAGGGCAATAATGTCCGTTCTTGTGTGTTTGTCAAAGTGCTTTTTATAGCGAAAGTGTCGAGTCGAAGCCGGGAGCTTTGGTTTCCAGTGCAAGCGTGCAAAAACCACACAGTTCAGTCAAGTGACAGCGAATCCTGAGAAATCCAGGTGCCTGCTGATGGAGGCTTACGCGAGATTAGTGGGCTGTTTGCATTGTGCGCCTTGTCGGGATGGAAAAAAACACGCAAGGAAGGAATGCAAATGAGTTTCATTTGCTGTGAATCGATAGGAAGTGGAGATGCCGTGCATGCTGACGGGGAGGGCCTCTCAAAAACAAACATGGGTGCCGGGAGCATGAGGGAAGGGCTTAGCGTTATTAATGTGGAGCAGAAGAACAGCTGAGGAAGGGGGCGCGGGGATGCGACAGGGGACCCCAGGGGAGATGCGCCCACCTGCCTGTCCTGTCTAAATACACCAAGTGCTCAGCTGAAGCAAAGACACTCTTAATTAACACAACAGAAGCAGAGAATATGGAAACCAGGCAAGAGGCCTGAACAAAGGCAAACTACATGCTGGTTTCTAATGGGACGAGCCACCATCACGTCACCTTGTGGTTTTATTACTTAGTGCTGTGTGAAAAGTTGAAAAGAGACATCCTACCTGGCACCTTTTCATGATGTTGAAACATCATGTGACCAGCTCAAAGGGTTATTATGCAGAAGCTGCACTATACAATCACTGCTGTTCTGGTGCTTCAGTTGGAGGGGTTGTAGACAGGGACAAACAACTGTTTTATGAACCGCAGGACACCCACTGTGTGCTGGTTGTGGTGGGATCATATATTCAAAAACATTCAAGGCCTTTAAATGCTTTGACTAATATATATATTTGCATGTTTTCATTAAACTTGAATTTGACATTGTTTTGGTTCTGGTTTGCTATTTCTCGACCAGGTGTATGATAACTGACCATTTCACTGAACCACGGTTCAGTTGTGAGATTTTGAGTGTCTGGGGCAATATCTACACCTTTTTCTACTGTTTCCAAATATTTAAAGCTCATTTAAAAATGAAAAAACCACCCTCATAGTAACAATGTAAAACACAAACATACCTGGCATGGGTTTCTTATTAGCAACCTACCTGTCCAATACTGCATTTTCCTTTTACAGCACGTATACCCTGTGTTTTTGTTTGATTTTTTCATTTTGTCTTTAACACTGACAATGAAATAAATTAGATACCAGAAAGATAATGCTGACAGACAGCACCATTGCATATTTTTCAACGCGGATGTCTCTAAAACATCTTCTGGAAAGCCAGTGGTCAACCTGTCATAACTGCATATCACTCAGACAATACAGGAAGTAAATGACTACCTACGCATGTCCATCACATTTCTTTTTAGGGACGGTCAAATTAAACAACTCCCTGATGCTTATAAACACATTTCACAGGGAAGTGATGAAATCTGAAATTGCGTTTTGGCCGGGGCAGCGAAAGCGATGATGTTCTGCGCTTTCAGACAGTTGCAACAAGCCACTGGAGTGTGTAGGAAGGTCTTTGGCCGTGCGTCTGCTGCTACAGGCTGTTTACAGGGAAAAGCGCCAGTGGATAAACCCAAAGGATGACTTGAGATCAGAAGAAATAAAAGCGAGGACAATAATGTGCTCTGGTCATTGTCAGACTAGGTGCAATCTTCCATGCCAAAGAGGGTAAGTGTTTAGAAGGAGGCCGTGGGACAGATGGAACCTCTCAGCTCATTGAGCTCCCAGTGACCATTCACAATTATCAAGCTTCTCGGGCAACTGATTCACTTGAATTGTCTGAAAGTAGCTTGAAGAAGACAGGGAACTGGAAAAACGAAACAACACCAATATTTACATTCTAATTTGTCATAGTGACTAAGTTTACAGTCTGGTTACCATTGCTTGGCTAACAATGCAACAGACGTCAGAACACCTCTATCATATAAATAATTGTTTTCTTAATATTATTTTTATATTTGCAATTCATCATTTTTCTGAAAGTTCAAAATAGAAGAATAAAATGGGTCTAAATTTGTTTTCCAGGGTTTGATAAATG
This sequence comes from Chitala chitala, assembly GCA_025773905.1. NCBI lineage: Eukaryota > Metazoa > Chordata > Actinopteri > Osteoglossiformes > Notopteridae > Chitala > Chitala chitala. Next base: position 9,633 of record JABJVR010007031.1, on the reverse strand, counting down.
GTAACATATAATTTGAATTAACGGGCAATCATCATTGATTAGGATTTGAGACAGGCACATCCACATAAACTCCTTAGCCTCGTTGCACATAGCACATTGTTCCCTAGCCTTCTTTATTGTGCAAACCACACTGAACGCAAGTCCAATTTTCCTCACAGTTGTCACTTTTGGCATTTCCTAACAGAAGACAGGGAGTAACAAAGACTAAAGAGCAAAGTGAGCGATGGTCAGAGTAGCTGCAGAGTACCTTAAACTATACGGCCGCTTTGCTTACGGAGCCCCTACTGGCACCCGGTTGTCCAGCTGAAGAGGATTTAAGTGAAATCCAGCATGACAAAAGCAGAATGTCAGCACATGCTGCTCTTGTTGGCACTTGCTTAAGCCGACACCTTTGTGACAGTGGCCTGATAGGCCCTTTTGGGGCGGCTCCTAGGGCCGGTGCGCTGGCAGATCCAGCCTCTTATCTGCCCTGCATCTGACACTGTTCTGTTGAGAGTTTCTGACTCCGAGCGCTCAGGCCAGTGGGCTAGTGGCTGTCTGGGCTTCATCACCTCCTCCCCTTAGGAACGTTTAGGGCCACCTGGTCTACTCTCCTGCTGAATCTCCCCATCTGAAGGAGACATTGCTGCTCTTGGTGTCTTCACACTCAGCCGACTCCGGGTCTGAGACAGTGAGCACTGAGCCAATGTCGTAGCTCTCCATTTTAACAAACAGGTATTCCACAATTTATATTCCCTGTCCATCCTAATTTGACCAATTTTGTTGTCATTTCAGCAATAAATAGGAAATAATCTTAAAAAAAACGTATTAAATTGTTTAAGCATTAAGTAATAGAAAACATATTCTCACAGGCTTTCACAAGCTTCTGTGGGATACGTCAACATGGACAGCAAACTGCCATTAAAATGTTAACCATTAAATACATAAATCATGTAAATACACTACGGCCTTGAAGTAAGAAACCCTGAAAGAGAAATACCTTCAGACAGCATCCAGCATATGAACTGATTAACCCTCCAAGCTGTGTTTCTTTCAAGTTGACACTGTGGTATAAAACTCTATGGTGGCCTTGCTAGTCTCTCTTTGCCTTCAACTAGAGCACATGACAAAGAGAAGGACCCCCAGAACAAAGGTCAGCATATAGCAACCTCCTCCACATCACCTGGTGGCTAAGAGCGGCCACCTAATCAGGGCCACAGACAGGCGGCAAGTTTCGCCCACACACTCCGTGGAGCTGCCACGTCCATCTTTGGCTGCTGTCGGAGCGCTGGGTAATGCCTCATTAAGCCCGATGAGGAGGAGGCCTCACTGACAGTGCCTGCATGTAGCTGCAGCTACGTGCTTCGTCTAATTAGATAATCTCTGGATTCCATGAGAGGGTGGAGTGAGCGGGCAGCGCAGGTGCACGCTCTGGTCCTTGGTGCGTGTGTGAAGGGGTAGACGGGTGGGTGGGGGGGGGGTGCCTATCACCCTAGACAGGCAAGCACCTGGATGAAGCAAGCTCTTCTGCCTTTTCTGCTCCCTGACTCGATTTCACGAGCCCGCGCTACATGTGAACCGAGTGCCATCCTGGTGAAAAAATCAAAACCAAACATTCCAAGCTGGGAGGAGGCTGGAGCCTCCGAGGCTGCACATGCTATAACTGTGGGGATGCTCCAACACTCCTGCTTCACACTACAAAGCAACTAATGGGGATGCCAGACGGTCTTACATAGACTATTGTGATGCATTAATGTATGGCCTTCAGCCACAGACAGCAGCCCTCTGATCCTGCTCTTTCATGCTAACCTAATACATGGTTAAGATATAATCAAAAGATAACTGCATTCCAAGGGTGTTCCAGGCTATTAAATTAGGCATTGTGTTTGTATTATTTCTGCAGCTGCTTCACTGAAAGTCATTATATTCCTGATTATCAGCCTCCTTTACAACAAAAATAGGTAGGTTAAAGGCACCACAAATATAAAATTCATGTAAGTAAATAAATAAATAACTTTGAAATTATAAAAAGGAAATGTGAGGTTAGGCCAACTGAAGCATACGGTGATTAAATATAAAACATTCAGCTGCTGTCCCTGAAGGAGAGGACATGTGGTCAGCGAGAAGACATGGGACCGCGCACCACTCGTCCTGGAAAATAAATCAAGCACGAGGACCACGGGAAGCGCTGCTCCCACGTTCTGCTTCAGGCCACCAGAACTTACCATAAAGTGAACTTCCCGGTCACAGTTCACAGGCTTTCATTGCCTCATGAAAAATAGCCAGTGCTGTACAGTGCTTCACTGCACAGGAATAAAAACTTGACAGTATATGAAAAGTCAAAAAAAAAAAAAAAAATCCACAGAACAAGAGCTGGATTTTTATTTAAATAATAGCAAGGAGAGAGTACTGCTGCAAAAGATGTAATGGGTCACTGATTAATTTTCTGAATTACCTTTTGTTGTTTGCATATAGCCCTGTGGTGGGTTGGTGCCCCGCCCTGGGTGTCCCCTGCCCTGCACCCTATGTGCTCTGGGATGGGCTCCAGGCTTCCCCGCGACCCTCACCAGGAATAAGCGGTTCAGATGATGGATGGATGGATGGATGGATGGATGTTTGCATATATTCTTACAAAAACTATGGATTTAGCACTTAAGTCTTTATATTAATCATAAGGGTGAGCATTATGACAAAAACGGCATTACGTTGTGTCATGTGATCACAACTGCTCCTAGAATCCATATACAGAAAACCATTTATTTTTACACTGCTCATGTCCGTTCATGGATCCTATATAAACAATAGTTGTTTGTTTTTAATATTGCTCAAATTGTACTAGTGGTTTGACATCAGCGCTGTTAAAGTAAACAATACCACTGTGCTGCTGCATTTTCATTGGTCAGTTTGTACAGGAGTAATCTGTTGTGCCTCTTCAAAAAAATCATGGTCAATAACCATCACTTTCATCAAAATGAAGAATTTTAAAGTTATATACATAGCAATACAATAACTGTATATATATTTCCAATTATATTGAAATCTATCCATCCATTTGTTCAATTCAGTGTCATTGGAAACCTGGGGCCCATCCTAGGAGGCACAGGGCAGGGCAGGCCACTTTACGCACACACACACACGGCAATTTGGAGACAACAATCAACCTAACTTGCATGTCTCTAGACTTTGGAAGGAAACCAGAGTACCTGCAGAAAACCCACCATGCACGGGGAGAACATGCAAACTCCACACACACAGACCCGAGGGGGGAATCGAGTTCTGGGCTCAGAAGTGAGAGGCAACGGTGCTAACTACCACGCCACCCTGTTGAAAACTAAATATGAATAAATAAGTTTTGATACAAATCTTGTGTCAAATATTCTATCATAAAAAAATTAATTGTTGTCATGTGATAGAGTGATGGAGGCCCCACTTGAGTGTTCCTGATATTATTATGTTGTACTGATATTATTTTAAATGATAGGTTTACATATGGGCTTCAGGCTCCCCATAACCATGAACTGGATAAGGTGGTACAGCGAATGGGTAGATGGTTGGATGTTTACATAAAAATCAAGAATACAAAAGGAATTACGTTTGTGTAACTGCTATTGCTTTAAAATAAAATACATATATGTATTTGCATACAAACATGCAGTTTCAATCATTCATTCAAATTAACCAAGTTTGCTTTGGTATATCATATATAAATTATGACAATTATTGAGATGCTTCGTCTAAAGTGAAATGAGACACAATTTAAATTCTGTCATTTCAGTTTGCATTTCTAAAGAACATATGGAATTTAATTAAAGCTTTTAAGTGCACACATCAAACACAAAGTCAATACAAAGCAAACGTCAGAAATGTTTTGTCCTAGAAACACAGGGTAACCATTACACGAGGAACTGTAATAACACACAGAAGTGAGTCTGTAAGGGCGGGGAGGCACTGCAAACATCTCCAGGGGGACAGTTGCACAGATGCAAGGTTAGGGTAACGAAGCCCCATTTGGGGGGCGCTCCACGCTCTCTGTTTGTCTCCTCAGCAGTAGCTCAGAGCAAGGGGAGAGCACGCAGATGAGAAATAAATCTGACAGCCATAGCCTGGAAGGAAGCACATCCTTTTCCATCTGGATATTTTTATTTTGTTCATTATTTTGATGTCCCTGTTTCACTCATTTTATTTCAAAACTGGAAAACAAATTAATGTAGTTGATTTTCTCTTCTCAGTACGAATAAAAATTTTAAAACCTATTATTATTATTATTATTATTAGTTGTTAACTGTAGTAAAAACCTCATAAAGTAGTTATATTTAATGATTTTCTGTTGACTGTTCAACTTTGACATCTGAAAGGTACCATATTATTTTCATTAAATTGTGTAATAAAGATTTACCAAAGGAAACTGAAAAAATGTAGTCTTATTAAATAAATTAATACGTCAAAAGATTATTATTTTTTTTATCCCAGACTTTGGGAGCACAAGCAGTTTAACTGCACTGTGAAGCACAGATAGAGTAAGTCAGCCTTCATTTTCCTTTCGTTCGATTCCCTTCTCTGTGGCCACCTGTACCATCACGTCACCATGTCGTTGGGTGACAAGGTTGCTGACACCTGAGCGAGTACGAGCTGCAACGGGGAAGGGTCCGTCTGTCCACATATCAGAGGAGCCACGCACCCTGTTGCTCTGCTGCCACTGCTGTCTGGCTGAAATGTGTGCACTTTTGTGCCGTTCGCTCGCACTGCGACGTTCTTATGGTAGAGGTTGCACGCGGACGAGTTGCGTACTTCTCGCGTTCACTGCGACGCAGTCTCCTGCTATTCAGACGAGCAGGAAGTCTGGACAGAAAGCATACCTCACTGCTTTCACACGCATTCGCAGTATTTACTGTTCAGCAGAAACAGCCCGCATTTCTCTGTATGCATTTTGGTATGTATCATATTCTCCTCTCAACATTTGGTTCATTTTTTTTACCTTAATAACGGTCATAACATAAATACAACAATACAATCCACTAATAACTCAAACATAAATTATTGTATTGCATATTATTTACTTTGTGATGAGAACCCATTAACAAAATAATCAGTATAGTTAATTTTAGCTGTATTGATGTCTAAATTACATAAAAAATTTTAGTAAAAAATATTAAACACAGCAATATTTTACACAGTTGCATCAGTAGAATGTATCTCTAATGTGGAATCTTCGGTGACATCTCTTGGCAGTAGTGTGATGTTGCTAAGGTCCATGTGTTTTGACCTAGGAATTCAGAGCGGCTGTATTTTTTGGTCCCCAGAAAGGGGAAGGAAATGACAGCAGTGGAAGTCGTGGCCCGCACCTTCACCCCTGCCACGCTTGTCTTGTCACAGTGATGTCTTGTGCTAACCTTTCTGCCTCCCTGTCTTGGCTGGCTCAGGTGGCCTTCAGGTGGAGCACGGAGAGGCGGGGCTAGAGCGTCGCTCACCTGCCACGTGTCTCCGACCTCCGTCCTCACACGTGAACGTGTTAATTAAGCTGACTCACTGTGCCACTGCTGGAATTAATGACTCCAGTCCTGAGTCGGGGAGAAAAAAAAAAAACTGCACATGGCAGCACAAGAACGTGATGCCTTTTTTAATAATATGTTAGTCAGTGAAAAATTAAGTGGGACATTAGTTTTAGCTACACTTGCTGTTCTCCCTCCTTATGCTCCCCTGCGGTGAGGAGCAGTTTTTATGCCCCCATTGTTCAGAGGGACATGATGTGCTATTAAAGAGTAGACATAAGGAATTTTAGCCGTGTAGGGTGCTGTATGAAAAAGCCCATAAAACAGGACTGGAATTAAATTTAATTTTGAAATTATCCTCGGAAATAAATAAAAACATAACAGAGTACTGAATTTGTTTGTTATTAACAATAACAGCACGTATTGTGGGTTCCAGAGCTAGGGGTTCGAAGCCACACCATTGAATTCCTTTTCATATTCTTAAAACAAGTGGCTCAGGTGGATTGGTGCCTCTAAGACATCCCTGCGGCTTGTATGTGCTGTGTGGCTAATCACAGTTCCTGGCCACACGCCCTAAGTTTCTCAGAGTAAGCTCCAGGGTGACTGAGCTGTTATACTGGATAAGACGTTGTAGTTCTGCAGCTCATGCATGGGCCACATTGTGTTACTGTGTTGTGGAATGTTTTGATGAAACCACACACCTTTTTATGGTGTAGCTATTATTTATTGTACAGTATATTTCCATAAAGTTATCTCTTTAGCCTATGGCCACATATTAACTTATTTTCAGCAGTTGTTATTTAATAAATCCATCCATCCATCCATCACCAAACGTCCCATCCCTTTTGGGGTTGCGAGTACCCTGAGCCTATCCCAGACAGCTAGGGGACACCTCGGAAAGGGCACCAAGCCATCGCAAGGCTGTTGACCTAATGATGGAGAAATTCTCCGTTCCATGCACTGGTTGCTCACTCCTGACAACAGGGGGCGCAGTGCTGCATGGGCATAACATCGTGGCTGAGATATACAGCACCACCAGTGCATCATGCACACCTGGGAGTTAAACAAATGCTAAAAATTTTATCACTTTAACACCTATTTTTTTTAAATACAGGAAACAGTTTTACTAGTAATTGTTTCAATAAAAAGGGATAATGGTATTCAGACCCATTTTTAATTTTGAGTATTTTCCACAGCAGGGGTGGAGCCAAATGTTTTAGAATTCAATTCAATTCAATTCAATTTATTTTTATATAGCGCCTTTCGCAACAGCGTGCCTCAAAGTAATTTTGTTGGATGTGCAACAATTTCTGATGGTTTTCAAATAACAGGAAACACGTGGGGTTAAATGCGATTTTGGTTAAGGTGACACTGGCCGACCCTGGGCTGTACCACTGTTCCACACTCATCAAAGTCAACTTTATGTTATGTCTGACACTTGGCTACATGTCAATGGTATCAATGAGACGTTATTCAATTTAATGTAAAAATACTGTATATCATGTAGTAAGGCTACTGGCCAATTCCTTCATCTTCCAGCTGTTTATCTCGGTGCCTTTCCCAGGCATTGCTGGGCATCCTAGAGCAGGTACCCTGGACAGCACACTATGTGCACAGGGCTCCCAGGTAAGCTCGCCTGCATGTCTTAGGATTGTGGGAACAGTGGAGTCACAGTGGAGGTGGTACTGCAACAGGACAACCTGCTGAGCCGTCGTGCCCCCCGTTAACAAAGCACTACAGGTTAATTTGTGTTTATAAGTATTACCAACATTTTTATGATGAAACATCATTACAGTAAGAATAATTGCACATTCCCTCACTTCAAACATGGCAAAACTCCATACAAGGAATAGACGAGCACAGCAAGCAATATCTAAAAAAACCACAAATACAATCATCAGTAACCTGTATGCAGAAGTTGAATAAATACATTTATTTTTTAATCAAAGCAATTTGTCAGACTAACAATATGAAAAGACTGATTTGCCACAGCAGAACTGCTGGGCTTTACAGTGCATTATAAATTATGAAAAACTGCAAACAAAAACTGACAATACGCACTAATAAAAACAAAACCAAAACAGATGTGAGCTTTCTCCATAAAATTAGGCTTCTACTTATGAAGCCCATCGGTACAAAGCAGTACATCTGTGACATTGCTATAGTCTTTCATCGGTAATGATTAGACATGCAGTAAATTTCCATTCCTTCAGGTGTGTTGCTGTTTTAGTTGTTTACAATTAAGCCATCAACTTACTTTCTATAGCATGCTATGGGGTTAAGTCATTTAAGTTTCTGCTTTGTTCTGTCATGAGGCATTCAGACCCCAGCCTGGGGGTTTTTGACAAACACTGAAGGCAGCCAATAGAAAAACGGTGTCACAGATGCGCTAGTGAAAGTTGATGTGTCACCTTAAACACTTCAAACCATAAAGGTTATGACTGGAGTATGTTAGTGAATTGTGTTCCCAGCAAGTGTAAACAGTCATCCATTGTTTCTTTCTTACATCTTTTAAAGAGGAGTGTACTATGTACAGTTTAAAATGAAATTGTGTCTGTGGCTGATGAAATAATTATACCAGGCTTACTGTAATTACAAGTTATAAATGGCATCCTTGTTTGTAAACCTGTGTACTATTTGTTTCCAAGGAATCATGTTTGATGTTTTTCTCTTTTGAACAGCCAGACTGAGTTGCCAGTGAAAGGTGTTCAGGTGTTGTGGTTCCAGTTTATTGTCTCACTGTTGCGATAAACTGCTTTTTCAGCTTCTATTGCAAGCGAGCACTGGAGAAGGCTTTGGGAATGGAATAAAATTATCTCTAATAATGTCTTTCATGTATTGCTGCAGGTATTACACACAGGAAGTGAGAGGAAGCGTGCTCAAGGGGTGCTCTTATTATCTCGTACCTCTGCAGCTGAGGGTGTGTGTGTGTGTTTGTGTGTGTGTGTGTGTGTGTGTGTGTGTGTGTGTGTGTGTTTGTCAAGTTTACATGGTCACCCTATATCCAAGGGTGTTTTTTCCTACACTCTGATGACAGATCAATGGCCAATTGAAACAAAAGGCTAAACAATAGGCTAACACCCTATCAGAAACTGATTTAAGAAGACTCTAGGAGCACCATATCTTTCTAGTTCATGCTACATGTTGCTACAAAGTCACTAGTGACCAATTTACCCTTATTCCTTTGTAGGTCCTTTAGCAATTTGCAAAACAGAATGGTCAACTTTGTGTTCACTGAGGACTGGGGGAAAGAAAAAAAAAACTATTCTTCTTCTTTTTAATAATAATAATAATAATAATAATAATAATAATAATAATAATAATAAACTACACTTCATTTTTTACTAAACTGCCTTTTCGTCTTTTGTCCAGTTTGACTTTTGTTTCCTATTGGCTTCATTAAAGTTAATACTACCTGCACTTTTCATATCTCTGCAAAACATACTGCAAACCTCTGTAGCTAGTGATGTCCGCAAGAAAAAAGAAAAACTTGCCTGCTGTGCAAAACGAACCATACAGTGATGTCATAACAATGGCAACCACATGCCCAATAGCTGACGTATGACAGAAAATGCAAAATGATTACTATAAATGCTGAGGTAAGGGGGACAGATAAGAACACTACTGCAGCTCCCTTCAAAAATCCCTTGGCTGGGGGAATTTCTCAGCCAAAACGAAAGAATTAAGTGTAATACTTAAGGATTTTTCTTGCAGCTTGAGCACAGGTGAAATGGTGAATTGCACACATGCTCTTTTAGTTCTGTGTTTAGCCTCCTCTCTGACCAGGCTGTGCCCTGACTTGTGTCTGGATTTGTCAGGGTTATATTATCCTGAGACAGTGAATTGGAAAAACATTTGGGAAATAAACTTCAGAATAACATCTTAAGTGTGCATAGTTTTTCAGAAGAAAGTCGTTCATATATTTTTTCCTTGTTGTCAGACGGAAACAGCACATGATCATATGGGTTATTTTTAAAACAAACTACTGGTACTGGTGTGAGACATGTTCCTATAAATGACCCGATTCTCTCAGAGACTTGAATTTGATTTAAAACACACAATATATATATATATATATATATATATATATATAGATCATTAGCGATCTATATTTGGGTAAGGACATCTCTCTCACAACACTGTAGGTGTAACAAATTGTCAATTG
>JABJVR010007030.1:0-11901 GCA_025773905.1 Chitala chitala | reverse complement strand
ATATATATATATATATATATACACACACACACACACACACACACACACACACACACACACACACACACACACAAAAAGAAAAAAAATGAAAATGGGTCCTCAGTTTTTACATTTTATTACATATGCCTCTACATCTCATGGAAAAAAAATATTTTATAGCTGTGTCATCCTGACTTAAACTGGATGGACCCAATCCTTCGGATTAGCTAAGGCATTGTAACTCATACTGTGACTTGTTCCAGAGTTTCTGGCTAGCCAAATAGAGCTGCCAAACATATGTGTTGCATCCAAGACACATTTTCAATTTCAAGTACCAAACTGTTCCAGATTACAGTCTGGTTGTAATGACTGAGTCAATTTCAGAACTGCAGGGATCCAGTTGCAGACCTAGCAGGTTTTTAACACCATGGCATACAACATCTAAAAATCAAAATCGAGAGCAATGCCAAGAAAGTGACAAAACTCAAAAAATTGGTGAGCTGTCTGAGAAAAATAGATCATGACAGGACTGAGGATGGGCTCTGGGAAACAGTGGACCAGGAGCATCGGGACAGGCACTGAAACACAGAGGGTGAGTTACAGCCAATTTACTGATTTAGTGCAAACTCAGGGCTTTCATGTCATCTGTTGTGCAAAAATGCTCAGGACCTAAGATGAAGATCTGCTGGTAGTGTACTTTCTACGGAATGCAGACTAACCATAATCATTATGGTGTCATGGTGCTATGTGTTGGCTGTTGATTGGTGCAATTTGATTAATTGAACAATATACTGAGGAAGTATGAGTGTGGCTGGGTGAAAAAAGTGCTCTGTTCTTTTTGTTTCTTAGTAAAGTAGAATTAAAGGAAGTGTTTTAACTGTGCTCGGGACTTCCACATAAGTTTTATGCTGGGCACTTCTAATAAATAATAAATTATACCAAAAATTGATATGTTACTGCTAATAATGCAAGTATAAATTTAAAGTAAGGCTGTTATTATAATGTTTTAATGAAATAAAGAGAATAAATTGGCCTGAAACTGGTTCCTAAATTCTGTCTGTGAATACTTGTATCAATTAAGATTTCAACTACACAGGATAGCAGAACTGTTGTGCCAGGTCAAATGTTCCCCATCACCCATCTTGCTTACAAGCTGTGCAGTAAAATGCAAATTACACAACAATTACACACACAAACTGCACAAGTTACAAATTTGAGGGAATGAAATGATATGCGTGGCATATATATTTTTTCTACCATGACGCTTATGTGGCTCTGTAGATTCATAATTTAAAAATTATGTGAAATTATTGTGATAATTATATTGATCAAGCAGAATTGTTTGTATTGTGCTATAATGGGTACATGATGTGGAGTCCATATCAGGATTACAATTTTCTTTTAGTATCCTATAGAGGGCAGCAGCTGTTCTTTTGTGTTCTCTGATTGGGATCTTTTTTAGTCTGTACATTGGGACCTTTTTCTGTGTCTAAGTAGGTTGCAACTGGTATCAAAGTTCTGTACTAATTTAATGTGAAACTGTGTGCCAACTCTGTGGCTTTCTCCAGAAAGTACCATACTTTCTGTTGGTTGCCATTCAAAGAGCCTGTCAGACTGCTTAGAACTAATCATGAAAGAACAACAACACCTACAACCTTTCTGAGACTGCTGTCACAAAAAAGTCACACATGTATGGGGAGAACAATAGAACATACAAATGCTACACATACAATTACCAGGGCTGGATTCAAACTCACCAAGGATATGAGCTATCTTTGACAAATTTCATCTCCAAACATCACATCAACGATGCCTTTGAAAACGAAACAACCAGAAAACAAAAGTAAATATAATTAGGTTGACGTTGTTATAATTAGATTAAGATGATGAAATTTACTGAGAGGACTTGCTTTGAGGACTTCATCGTCGCTGTCCACATTCCGCAAGCAACTGAAGACACAAATCTTCAGGAAGCGCCTCAGAACTTAAAACCTGAATTCTTTTCATCTATGCTTCCATTCACAACATTGTTGCAAGGGTGTTTGTTTGTACATGTTTTTCTAGTCAGTTCAAAACTTACATTTCGAATGTTTTTGCTTTCCCTTCACTTGTATGACTTTTGAGACAATTGCTTGACTTAATCAAGAGCACTTTGCTGATAGGACAGAACTTACAGTTAGATTCTCTGATACTGTTTGACCTCGTTTGTGACATGCACCTGTACTGTTATTTATTGTAAGTCGCTTTGGACAAAGGCGTCTGCTAAATGAATAAAATGTAAAATGTAATGCAAATGTAACAAACCACATATTTTTGCTTTAATATTTATCTCAGTAAAAAAAATCGGACTATTTACAAAAGAAATTAAAATGTACATCATTTATGCTCTAATGTTCAAGCATTTCATTTTGTAATTACCTCCAGAACAAAACGTTTTAATAAATATGACACTGGCCATATTTATACCACTGTTTGCTATAGTTTGAGGACATATTCTTTAATTGAAGGAGTGGATGATGAATACTTGGTCTTTAATGTTACCAGTAATTAGATATTGCTCATAATTTAAAGAACAGTTACTTTTAAATTAAGTACTTTCATTTGCTGCTATCTTGTTTATGTCACTTTCATTGTTTTGTGACAAAATAGTAACCATAGAAACCTGACCTGTAAATCCTCTTTATACTTGTCATTTGCTTTAGTTATTTTTAATAAAATTTTCCCTTTAGCTATATAACATATATATATATATATATATATATATATATGTTTATTTTTAGGATTGACACCGGTTCTGTAAGGGTATGTGGTTATAGAAATTTAGATCAGCACACATTCAAAACTGAAAATACATCAATGACATACTAGAGAAAACATGTGGCCTACTGCTTTCCTATTATACTGTAAGACTGAAAATCATGTGTTCTTCTGAAAATGATGCCAGGATGGTAAGAAATGATATATATTCTGCTGCTTTAGTAAAATGTATGAAAATAAAATAATACATTACCGGAAACACCGGTAATGTATTTTTTAAATAATATGACTGTTTTGACTTTGTGACAATGATAACTGACAGACATCATCCTCTGAAACCTTCTACTACTCAAACCCTAAAAACCAAATGTATTCCTCTCATGTCCAGGGCAGCACGCATTGGAAACCCCCGGAAGGTATTCAATTTGTAACAGAGAAGGAATATATCTTTTTAACATTTAAAAGTAACGTAAATAGTTGTTTGCACCCTTTTTGAAGATGTTGACATGGTAGCAGCATAGTTACACAACCTATTCCTAGATTAGTTTTACATTATAATGGATCACTTCCTCCACATAACATGACTTTCCCCATTTACGTCTTTACAAATTGCTTCAGACCAAGAGCTGTACGCTCTGAAAAGTAATCTTTTCTGATTCGTTGTGAAAAAATAAAAAATTGAATGTGGAACCAAAAGTGAAGAAAGTAAGTCCTCCGGCAGACCCTGACATTGAGCATAGAGGAAAAAGTTGGAAGAAAGCAGTGCAGACAGTAGAGAAACACTTTGTGTCTTCATCACTTGTAATGTGACGGTGACACCATCTGTCAAAATACCTTCTCGTTTCTCTGAAGTATTTCTGCCATGAGGAAATAAAAAGATGTGCATAAAACAAAATTAATTCATGTACCTTTTTCAACTTTTTCCATCTGCTGACTATCACTTAAAGCAGTAATAAATATATAATTTTCTAGGTTGTGAATGTCAACATAGTTTTGTTTGGTAATTTACCTCATCATAAACACATTTATTGGAACTTAAATATGTGACTTTTTAATTTAGTAATTAGTATTTCACCATATTTAGGAAAGAATTAGCCTATAAAATTAAAATTATATATAATTAATAACAAAAGATAGGGTTTTACGTTGAAAATAGAACAGTGGTTTAGTTCCAAAAATTAAAGAATCTGAATGACAAGTCATCTTGGTATTTATTCAAATTTGATGAGCAATTTTTTTTTTTTTTTTCATTTCTTGCGGGTGAAATTTGTATTAAAAAATGTTTAATTCAATAACATTAATGAAGCAGAATAAGAATTGAGAGTAGGTTTTTCTATTACGTTTCTTTACGTGTGCACATGTCCTAGCCCTGGACAAAGAGCAGTGTAGACTTTGATTCGGTTAGGTTTATCACCACATCTACCTTTGAAGTACACAAACCATCTGCATTTGAAATAATTTTCAGAGATTGTCAGAGAGACAGGAATAAAAAAAAAAAAATCAAGAGTTAAATGAGCACAGAGGCAGGTAACATGTGAGATAACAGGATTTTACATTAACAGAAAGCAAGACGACTGCAGTCTGGCTCAGTCAAATATGTACATAACCATAAGTACAAAGCCATGGTAATAAACAACGTATCTGATAAAGTTTATCTTTTCATGCGCAAAATAGATAAATATCTTTGTGATAGGTGTAAGACATATTCAGTCAGAAACTTGAATGTCCTACTATTTAGTTGTTCAAATTAAAGAGTTGAGAGCACTTCTAAGGCAATTTTCTTGTCTGATGTAATTTTTTAACTGTGACTACAAAGGAGGCCCAGGTTTGAAGACACTTGGATTACTTTTAAGCACTTAGCAGCTTAGCCGGTAACCTCAAAGCTTTAGAAAAATCACAGTTATTTAAAACTTGCATTATTTTTGAAAAGCTTTTTTATCCTCATGCAAAAAAAAAAAAAAAAAAAAAAAAAAAGTTTAATTAGCTTTTTTCAAAACGATATAGCTTCGTTAATATGTGTCCCTACATAACATCCCTACTTGGGCAGTTCTTGGGTGAGGCTAATTAGGTGGCCATTGGCTCAATGAGTAGAAGGTCTCCTGGTTCAAACACCACTCCGGCCACTAGGTGTGCCTCTGAGAAGGATGCTCAATGCTAGCTCCAGATACCCTGACTGCTTTACAGGGTTATGGGACCTCCATGGATCAGATTTGTTTTGCCAGCACATCCCACAGATGCTCAATAGGATTAAGATCTGGAGAATTTGGTCAAATCAGCACCTCTAACTCATTCCTCAAAACATTCCTGAACCATTTCTGCAATGTGGAAGAGCAAATTATCCTGCTGAAATAGGCCACTGCCATCAGGGAATACTGTTCCCATGAAAGTTTGTACTTGGTCAGCAACAATGTTTAGCTAGGTGGTACATGTCAAAATAACATCCACACGAATAACAGGACCCAAGGTTTCCCAACAGAACAATGCCCAAAGCGTCACACTGTATCCACCAGCTTGCCTTCTTCCCATAGTGCATCCTGGTGCCATCTCTTCCCCAGGTAAATAACACACACATGCACTCGACCACCAACATGATGTAAAAGAAAACATAATTTATCAGACCAGGTCACCTTGTTCCATTGCTCCATGGTCCAATTCTGATGCTCATGGGCCCAATGTAAGTGCTTTTGGTTGGCACCCTGACCGCTCTGTGGCTACACAGCCCTATATGTAACAAATTGCAATGCACTGTATATTCTGACACATTTATATTGGGACCAGTATCAACTTTTTCAGTAATTTGAGCTACACTAGCTTTTCTATTGGATGGAACTACTGGCAACTACCTGCTGCCGGTTCATTGGTTTTCCTTCCTTTAAACTCTTTTGTAGGTCCTGATCATTGCTGAGCTGGCACATCCCAAAAGAGCTGCAGTTTTGGAGTTGTTCTGACCCAGTCATTCAGCCATCACAAACTGAGCCTTGTCAAAGTCACTCAGATCCTTACATTTGCCCATTTTTTCTGCTTCCATCACATCAGGATGCACTTCAGGAACAAAATGTTCACTCACAGCCTAATATATCCCACCCACATGCAGGTGCCATTTTAATGAGATAATCAATTTTATTTTCTCCACCTGTCACTGGTAATAATGTTATGGGTGATCGGTGTAGTTAGCTAATGGAAATGACCAATGGAGATAGTATGAGTGTCTGGACACCTGCGTTACTAAAGTAATAATGAAGACTGCTCAAACAACCTGCTGCTACATCAGTTAGCTGGGATGCAATTAACTGAGTACCATGGTTTGCAGTGATTTATTTATATATAATATCTCTTATATGACTCTTTAATCCATCCATCCATCCATCAATCCATCAATCAATCAATCAATCAATCAATCAATCAATCAACTGCTTGCTCTCTTCAGGGTCACATGTCTAAGGTGCTAGGGAAGGACATCCTGGACAAGATGCCAACCCATCTCAGGGCAGTTACACACACACACACACACACACACACACACACACACACACACACACACACACACACACACACACACACACACACAACGGGTAATTCAGAGTGTCCAATTCACCTAACCAGCATTTCTTAGAGCTGTAGGAAAAATTCACAAGCGATATGAGAAAGGAATCTGAATTATTTTATTAGAATTTTTAAACCACATATTTTTTGTATATCTTAAAAGAGCAGCCTCTACAGTGGGCAAACTAAGGTGTGAACACAAAAGGTCCATAAACTGGCATTTACACTGAAATTCTTGAAAACTCTTTGCAGAATGGATGACTTCAGTGGGTTCACTGTAGGTGATGAGTTATTCCTCATTCCTCAAAAAGAGCTTTATTCTTAAAAAGTAATGTTTTATAAAATATATCAATATGTAAGTATTCTGCAGTGAAAACAGTCTCCTTTTCCTTCGTGTGATGGGTAAGAGTTCTTTAGTTGCCTGTTGGTCTCTCTGCTGTGTACACTTAGCAGTAACATTACTCATTATTGTATCTGATGGAACTTGTGGCACGCTGCCTTCTGGCCTATAACTCATCTGCTTTCTCCTTCCACTCTTCACCGCAGCTTTGTCACGGCTGCATTGTCACGGCTGCATTGTCACGGCTGCGTTGTACAGTATGAGGCCGCAGCTTTGCTCAGCATCGGCCTACCTGTCCCAGTGATGGCTGCTTCTACCCCAGCTGCTCTGCTGGCATTCAGCTCAGAACAGAGGAGTTGATGGATTTTTGCACTGCTCTGCAGGGTCTCACCACCAGCACACACAGTACAGGGACGGAACATCTCTCAGGGGTTTAACATGTAGTCATTGCACAAATTAGGATTTTATTTAGATATGAAGTGTGGATCAATGCACTCTGATTTTAAAGTTAGATGAATTGTAGAAAAACTTGAATGCGCCAAAGCTGTTTCCTGCAACCGATGATCGCAGTGATACAGAAACAGGCAATAAAACACATTAATTAGACATGTTAAATCTGCTTTCTGATATACACATCTGCAGTTAGAAAATGACACAGACTTTATATTTGTTTGTATTTTAAAAACTTAAAAAAGTGAAATACTTATTCAGAAATATGTGGAAAAATAGAGCTGCTAACATAATGCTGTTGATCATATGTAATAAAAATTGTACTTAAATTCCAGTTACTGATACAACTTCAGCAATACTAATATTCACAATCATCATCATTATCCTCAGAAGCATCATTTTCATCAAAAAGTCTCCAAAAACACCTAGATAATACTGGAAAAAACAAAATCACCATAACATTTTATAAAATGCAACATTTCCTAGAACTGCAAACACTTTAACGAGGTACCTCAAAGATTCCTAGATCCTTGATTAGGATTAAAATATATAAACAATGGTGAAATGTAACTGTTAAATTCTGATAACTGTGAAACACAATGTTAGAAATAATAAAATATTTTAAATTATTATAATAAGAATGTTAGAAGTTGCCACAGCAGCTCAGCGGGAGGCTGGGTTGCTTTGGTTATTCAAATCTGGCCTTCGTACTGTCTGTGTGTGTGTGTGTGTGTGTGTGTGTGTGTGTGTGTGTGAAGAGTACAGTTTAGTATATAGTAAATGTACTGTATTCTGTATTTCAGAAGTTATATCATCCATTTTAATAGCTAAATATCATTTAACTTATATTTAATTTACTGATTTTACTCTATTCAATTCTATGTGACTTTTATTGTAGACCATATGGTGCTGTCACCTGTCATCATAATAGTTCTGTTCCACCAAGCAGAATTTGTTGTATAGTTTAAAATGTTTAAGTATGAGAACTTTTAGAATAAGACTGAGAATGCAGTTACATTCAGCCACCTGTGACCAGTTTTTTGGTTTTTTTGGCTGTGAAGTTAAGTTCAGAAAAATGCGTTATCTCTAAATCAAATTCGTGGATATTTCATTAAAGGCCCAAAACTTTATACAAAAAGGAAAAGCAGGTCATCAAGCAGCCTGTTGAAAGAGGCAGATTGACAGTAATAAGCTGAGAGTTTTCCTCTGTAGCAGCCATGTGTGTTCTGATGATGACATTAGATAAGCTACCACATCCTGAGCTTGAAAATCAAAGCCCCCCCAACACTTAAATAGACTAATACATCAAGCCAGAAGCATAGTCCCCACTCTGGTTGGAGATACGTTTCTTAAATCAATTTCAGTTTTTGTACTTGCGCAGTAGAGCATGCTGACAATTTCCCTAGTCACCTCTTTTACATTTTTAAGGCCTTTTTTAAGTCAATCATGACAGAAGAGCTTAAAAGAAAATAAAATAAGGCTAAGGCTGGAAAACAGAGTATTTAAAAGCCACTTCCATAATTCAGTCAAGTCTTAATGTCTTGACTGGAAAGAATAGACATATTCCCAAATATTCATTAATAATGTTCCACTACCTCTTATTCACATTTTTCGAAAATTTTCTGGTATTTTGTTAACATTGTAATGTCACTGTCTAGGCCTCTTTCTTAGTAGTTAAAAGGTACATTTTTATGTTCACTGTTTGTTTTAAATTCATACAGATATCACACAACCCTAAATAAGTGTGAAAATGGGCAGATCAGTCAAGCTACATTTCTGTGTTCACTTTATATGTTAGGGTTACACCTGAAAGTAGCATGTAGATCCTGTATGTGTGCATTGTGAAGGCTATCGTCAGGAAAGAGACACTCAAAGAAAAACACCAGCATGTAACCTGTATGAGAGAGAGGCATTATTTCCCTCAGAGCCCTTTGTAGAAGCTCCACTGCACAAGGCCCTGTGTAGAAGCTCCACTGCACAAGGCCCTGTGTAGAAGCTCCACTTCATAGAGCCCTGTGTAGAAACTCCACTGCACAGAGCCCTGGAAAAGAGTCAACTGAGAAAGCAAAGAGCAACACTCATCTACATTTTGACAACATACAGTACTAATTTCATGCTTTATCCAGGCCTGCTTTTAATAAATGGGGTTATGTTTAATAATTCAAATTTACAATTGTGAAGCTGCAAGTTGTAGTAAAAATGTAATAGCCAGTTGTACCTTTGTCTTGATTAGTGACACAACTATCTTTAAAATCAGGAACGTCAGAAGACATTTCAGTTTTCTAGTGTTATCTTATAGCTAAGTGTTTAAACACCAGTTACTAGGTAAACACAACTATATGTTTATTATACTGTACTTTTAATCACTATTTAAACAGATGAAAAATTAATATGTTAATACTGATGCATAAATTTGTCAGTATACCTTAGGTTTTGCCTTGCATTTAAGTATTACACTTGAATGGCTGTGTGCAGTTAGTGGTTGATTAAATTTTCCATCTCTCACAGAAAGCTTGATTCTGTGCCTTAGTAACATCTGTGTATGTGTGTGTGTGTGTGTTTGTGTGTGTGTGCATGGGTGCTCTCCCCATGTGCAGAAGGATATAAGGATCTTAAATGTGCTAAGATTTCCTCTCATATGTAAATTAACATAGCAAATGTGAAGGAAACTCATTTCGGCCACTTGTATCCTAGACCTCATTCTTTTGGTCACAACCCAAAGCTCGTGACCATAGGTGACAGTTGGAACGTAGATTGACCGGTAAATCAAAAGCTTTGCCTTTACGCTCAGCTCCTTCTTCACCACAACAGGCCTGTACATCGACTGCATTGCTGCTGCCGCTACACCGATCCGTCTGTCAATCTCACGCTCCATCCTTCCCTCACTCTTGAACAAGGTCCCAAGATACTTAAACTCCTCCACTTGAGGCAGCATCTTTCCTTCAACCTGCAGGTGCCAAACCTCCTTTTTCTGGTCGAGAACCATGGCCTCGGACTTGGAGGTGCTGATTCTCATCCTGGCTGCTTCACACTCGACTGCAAACCACTCCAGTACAAGCTGAAGGTCTTGGCCCGATGAAGCCAACAGGACAACATCATCTGCAAAAAGCAGAGATGAAATCCTTTGATCCCCAAACCAGACTCCCTCTGGCCCTTGAAGATGATGAACAGAACCGGTGACAAAGGGCAGCCCTGCCGGAGTCCAACATGCACTGGGAACAGGTCTGACTTACTGCTGGCAATGCGAACCAAACTCTTGCTCCGGTTGTACAGAGATCGGACAGCCCTTAGCAGAGAGCCCCTGACTCCATAGTCCTAGAGCACCCCCCCACAGGATGCCACGGGGGACACGGTCGATTGCCTTTTCCAAGTCCACAAAGCACTTGTGGACTGGTTGAGTGAAGTCCCATGAACCCTCAAGCACCCTAGTAAGGGTATAGAGTTGGTCCAGTGTTCCACAACCGGGACGAAACCGCATTGCTCCTCCTGGATCCGAGGTTCAACTTTCGGCCTGATTCTCCTCTCCAGCACTTTGGCATAAACTTTCCCGGGGAGGGCGAGGAGTGTGATCCCTCTATAGTTGGAACACACCCTCCGGTCCCCCTTCTTAAAAAGAGGTACCACCACCCCGGTCTGCCAGTCCAGAGGTACTGCCCCTAACTGCCATGCTATGTTGCAGAGGTGTGTCAGCCAAAACAGCCCAACAACATCCAGAGACTTAAGGTTCTCAGGACGGATTTCATCCACCCCTGGTACCCTGCCACCGAGGAGCTTGCTGACTACCTCCGTGACTTCAGCCCGGCTTATGTATGAATCATCCTCCGAGTCCTCAGCCTCTGAATCCTCTACAGAAGGTGTGTCGACGGGGTTGAGGAGATCCTCTAAATATTCCTTCCATCGCCCGACAATATCCCCAGTCAAGGTCAACAGCTCCCCACCTCCACTGTAAACAGTTTTGGCTGAGCACTGTTTCCCCCTCCTGAGGTGCCAGACAGTTTGCCAGAATTTTCTTGGGGCTGACTGAAAGTCCTCCTCCATGGCCTCACCAAACTCCTCCCAGACCCAAGTTTTTGCCTCCGCAACCACCCGGGCTGCAGCCCGCTTGGCCTGCTGGTACCCTTCAGAAGTCCCACAAGCTAACCATGCTTGATAGGACTCTTTCTTTAGCTTGACGGCATCCCTTACCTCTGGTGTCCACCACCGGGTTCTGGGATTGCTGCCTCGGCAGGCACCAGAGATCTTACGGCCACAGCTCCTTACGGCTGCATCGACAATGGAGGTGGAGAACATGGTCCACTCAGACTCAATGACCCCAGTCTCCCCTGGAATCTGGCTGAAGTTCTCCCGGAGGTGGGAGTTGAAGACCCTTCTGACAGAGGGTTCAGCTAGACGTTCCCAACAAACCCCCCCTATACGTTTGGGTCTGCCCAGTCTGTCCGGCTTCCTCCTCCACCATCGGATCCAGCTCACCACCAGGTGGTGATCAGTTCACAGCTTTGCCCCTCTCTTTACCCGGGTGTCCAAGACATATGGCCGGAGGTCGGATGACACGATCACAAAGTCAATCATCAACCTCCGTCCTAGGGCGTCCTGGTGCCACGTGTACTGGTGGACACCGTTATGCTTGAACATCGTGTTCGTTATGGACAACAAGTGACTGGCACAGAAGTCCAATAACAAAACACCACTCGGGTTAAGATCGGGGAGGCCGTTCCTCCCAATCACGCCTCTCCAGGTATGACTGTCATTGCCCATGTGGGCGTTGAAATCCCCCAGTAGAACAATGGAGTCCCCAGTCGGGGCACCTTTCAGCACCCCTTCCAGGGACTCCA
>JABJVR010007028.1:0-11902 GCA_025773905.1 Chitala chitala | reverse complement strand
GTATAGAGGATTGTACTGGTTTGTTTCAATACTCACTAAATGCACTTCTCTGTTTCACACTATACACCCTGCATGCACTGCTCTGTTTCACACTATACACCGTGCATGCACTGCTCTGTTTCACACTATACACCGTGCATGTACTGCTCTGTTTCACCCTATAGACTATGCATGCACTGCTTTGTTTCACACTATGCAGTGTGCATGCACTGCTGTTTCAAACTGCACATTTTGTATACACTGCTCTGTTTCATACTGTGCATTATGTATCCACTGCTCAGCTTTACACTGTCTGAGAGAGACGAGTGCTACGTGCTATCCTGCCATTTTAGGTCATCCAACAAGCTAGCTGCAGGCCCAAAAACCTTCTGATCTTCACAAATTCCAAATTTGACTGGTGGCCCTTATTCCCCTTAAGGTATTTCTTGGGTCTGTTGACATTATTAATCTTGGGAGGTCCCTACCCTGCTCCCTCTTTTCCTGACAAGGGTGATATCAGGTTTCACTGCGGTTCAGGTCTCTCTGTACACATAGTGAAGACCTTTAGGATCTAATCTGGTGTGTGTAAAGCACTGACAGATGAAGGTGGGCTTTCAGGTCAAAAGGGTGAACATGTTTGCAGCCAAGAGCCCTCCCTCTTCCCCTACCCAGGCCAGAGCCATCTGAAACTTTAGGGTGCTTTCATAGATAAGATAAAGATAGCCTTACTGCAACCTTAGACAAGAAGAATAAAATGCAGGAGCTGTTGGTCAGACAAGGGAACGAAACCCATTTAACTTGTGAGGACTCATGTCTATGGATATACTGTTTCCCTTAAATGGTTTGAATCATGGCTGTCAGACAGGTTTTCATGACTGTACTTGACATGTCTTGTGATGTTCATTCTTTTACCAAAGCAGTGAATCACTTTGGGGGCAGGGCTTTGTTTCACCATGGTGGTGCGCTGACTTCAAATGTGTATCATCTCGTTAAAGTATGCCATGTGCCCTTTTTCAGTCATTTCTGCGCACACATTCACAGTGCAGTGAAGGAAATGCAATGGTGTTTTTGATTTTACAACGTTGGGAACTGTCTCCTTTTGGTACAAGCGCGCTGATGAGTTGCCCAGATTGTTATGCAAGCTCTTTTTCCGCACAATCAGTTGAACTTACCACCTGCAGCAACATGCTTCCACCCACTGACTCATGCTGAACTGGTCAGTAAACACAGAAGGCAGTGGGACATTAAAGTCAGCCCGGCAAATGGTGACAAAACTGACCAATCATTCATCACCTTTTCAGTCTGCGACTGAAACTGATTTAGTTTGGCAGTTGAACAACCACCAAGGCCAAAGATGAATATACAAAACACATTCCTTATCTCATATTCCAAAAAGTTCTTTCTTGCTCACTGAAAAACCATGTGTGGGGCTTATTCAAATGTTTCTATTCTTTCCTCTGCCTTAATTATGTCATACCAACAGCTGTTAATTTCAAATTCTATTTCTGTTTCAATAATGACTATACTCAACAAGTCTAGCTTGAACCAAAAAAAAATTAAGAACCTACTTGTGTTTTTAACATAAAATACTGCACAGGAAACATGTATAACAAACAGATGTTAATGTGGTGATTTTCTTGTTTAAAATGAGGAAGAGGTTGATTTAAAATAGGTTAATCCATACCTGGCTTGTTTATCAGCAAGAAGTAAGTTTGTATTGGCAGTCTGGCTGCATGTGGTCACGGGGGAACATGTTCCTTCAAACTGCTGAGCAGTATTTTTGCCAAGCGGCGTTTTTGAGATACTAATTTGGGAGCTGGTTTTGGTGAGGGTCCTAAGCCGTGTCAACAGCATGGAAGAGGAATTTCAACACCTTCTTCCTCTGAGAGGTCCAGAGCGGAGAATCTGCCTTGACACGTCAGGTGAGGAATGCATTCTCTCTCAGGACACACAAAGAGGAGCTTATGTAAAGCCTCGTGCAAGCCAAATCGACTTCAGTGACACACAGAGGGGGGACTGAGCGCTGGGTTTGAATTGCAGAGTAATAATACCTCAGCTTTTCCTCGGATAACGTGTCTTCCTCGTTTGTGCTGTTTTTGTGGTAGGTCTTTCTGTAAAATTCTGTCAGCGGTACGTAATAGCCACTATTCATTTTTCGCAGTCTGAACAAAGCTTGAGGAGGGTCATTTCGGGCGGCCGTGACGCAAACGAGATCCTCTCTCTGCCTACATCTCACAGGACGTTGGTGCAACAAACAGCGCCAGCGACGCCTTTCATGAGGGCCTGTCGTTCCCACACATCAGGCTTGACAAACAAATCCCTCAGCAGTCATCGTGAAATGCCCCCCTCCCCCTATCCCTTGACCCGTTCCTCACCCGCTCTCCCCTTACAGTGATGTTTGTCTGTCTGCAAATTAGTAGTTGGCGCCTGGTTACCTGCCTGCCCAGCCACCATCACACCCTCAGAAGACACACCCATCAGTGTATTCCAACACTTCAGTATTTGCTGATATTTTGGGGGGGCTTCTATTACCCCCCCCCCCTTTCCAGAGACCACCGTTACAGCCTCTGCTCTCATGAGCATGATGAGAATGTGATGCCTCATTGACAGGGCCTGTTCGAGCCCGCCCATGTACGGACGAGCCCGGCCACTAATGCACTTTTATGTCCAAGTAAATTGACAATGAAGAGTGCCGTCATTTTACAGCATAAATATTTAATTCCCCATTTGGATGCAGATTTGGACCCGCCGTACCGGAATACAAATGCGATCCCTCCCGCACGGAAAACGAGAAGCACCTTCAGAAAACATGATTTATGCATGCATGTTGGAATCTGTGTGTGTCTATTATAATCTGAATATTACTGTATGAAATATACAGTAGATAAAAAATTAAATTATGATAAATCCAAACACCTAAGAGGAGCCACGGCAATTTTGGATTACCGCTTCTTATGCAAAGCACCGCTCTTAACTGGTGTTGTGTATTAGCATTACTGAACTTTCTTTAGCGAGTTAGCGCAAGCTGTCTGCTATGGCTACTACACAAAGCTGACCTGTATTCAGCTTCTCAGCTGTTTTTTGCCATGAGTGCAAGGAGGAGGAAGTAGCATTGTTAAATTCCTTACTTGTGGTGCACATAGGCTGGACCGTCTAAAATTGAGCTCACTTTAGTGTTCTGAAATATGTAACCTTGAATTTAGGATAATTTAATATATCTTTTCAAGACTTGATAATGTTTATAAAAGCACAAAAAAGTAATTAACTGGACTTAAGATTCCATTTGAAAACATTTTGCAAGTATTTATGCATGTAGACATTTTACTTTATTTCCAAGGAAGCATTAAGATTTTTTTTTCAAAGCTACGCAGGCGTTTATGTAATAAATGCATAACCATCTCCTATTAAACAAGTTTATTGAGAAATTGGGGTTTTTGAGTACTTGTGTTTTCATTCCTCATAGAAGAGGATGAGCAGCCTTCATTTTTCTCTTTATTTCTTTATTTTTACAAAACCGTCCTATAATTAAACAGGCTGTAATAATGGTGCATGAAGGATTTCACAGCAGGCTATAATGAAAAGGCCATTTTCACTTCAAATTACGTTGACTGCATGTTAGCGGAAGGCACGCTGAATTGGCTGAGGAAATGCTGGCAGGCTGAACCAGCTGCCGCAGTCCCAGTGAGAAAAGCGGACCGACGCAAGAAGGCGCCTTTTGGAACAACTGTGCTGAGTGCGTGGTGCTGCCTGGAGACGGCCTGGCTCTGGACTTTGGCACACAGTGGGAGAGCGAATGTTCAGATAAAGACCTTGTTTCCGAAGCTGTGGGCACGTTTAGTTCTCACTGTTCTTCTGCTGGGAGGCAGGGTGTCACCTAAACTCTGGAATGCACTCCCACAGAGTCTGGGAGATGTAGTCCCAATTAATATCCCATCAGTTCTTCACAGAGTTGCAGGGATCCTGCTGAGTTGTAATGTTGTATTTTCTCAATTGTGCTGCTTTGTATGTTGTTTGTTAACTGTGATTATCTGTGTATTGTACAGTATACTTGAGTTTGATCACATGCTATATAACAAAAAATCACTATTATTATTATTAGGTAGTGTGGGTTAGTGTTAGTTTCTTTTCAAAGTGTCCCTTCCTCTTGGTGATCAAAGTTGAGCTTCCAGGATGCGTTTCATCTTGTAACCAGGGGCGGTGGGGAGAGTCTTGCATTTTATGGACCTGTCATCACCGTGGTTACAGTAACAAAACTTGCTGTGCATTCAGACCTGCCGCGGGGCTGCTTGGAATGAAGGCTGCTTGTCCGGGGACGAGATACAGCATGCCACCTTGTTGGGGCATCCCGTCCTCAAACCCTCCTCTGACCCCACCCTCACTGCCTTGCACGCACGTAGTTTTGACTTTAAAGGTCGCCTGCTCTCCTTTTGCCATCCACGCTCGACCACTGCTTTTTTATTTAGTCTGCCTGCTCTCATTGTCTGTGATATCTCGCTTTTATGTGCTTTTTTAGAATGAACCACGAGCTGACTATGGTGGGTGCTAAAGAACAGAGAACTTCTTAACTGCTTCAAAAAGAACAGCTCGTGAAGCACAGCGTACAGCTTTTGTAGTTCAGGCTTGATCTAAAATAAGACAATTTTCATCTTTACAAATGTTTCTTGTATACTGTACTATGTACTACATGAAGTGTCTAATTTAATTATATTTTTGGTGTTGATTGAAAACAGGTCTGCATGCATAAGCAACTCTTTTACATGACTGTGCAGCTCATTTTCTAGAGTCCTGAAGCCCTGCACTTGAATCATGTAGGGCTCTAACCTGCCACAGCATGTTAGCTACAGGAATGGGCTTTGTTGCATTTAGGAACTGCAAGGCAATGGCAGGCACATTGACATTGCTTGAAAAGGTTACATCGGGGTGCATAAACAACACAGGAAAGAATGAAGGTGGTACAAGAACAGGCACAAGCTCAGCACACCACAGTTTAATCACTGAGGTAGTAAAAGAGTAGACACATGTTGTGTGTGTTCACAGAGATGCCCAACTGCAAGATTCCTGTGTGAAAGTAAAGTGCTGGTATGTGCTATTGGGTAATGTGTTTCCATAGTGCAGCATTTACATTTACTTGTATTCATATAGCACACACCTTTGTCCAAAGTGACTTACAAATGACACGTTACAACGAATTTGGTTCACTGCAGCATGAGACAGAACAGAAATTATTAGAGTACAGTGTTTCTTATTTGCAAGGTATATGATTTAGCAGAGATGACATTATATGAAAAACTGCTAAGGTGCCCACTGTTCCTTGTGATGATTGCCTTTAAGCTTTTGCCAGAGGGAAGCTTTTGAATTATGTGATGAGAGGGATCTGTGGCAATCATCCTACAAGCACCATTGTTTGGTTGTAGATTTGTGGAGCACATTGATGAGTAGAAGGATGCAGCAAACAGTCTTTGCAGCAGACCTGACACGCTGCACTTAGCAACAGAGTGAGAGGTAAAGGAGTTCAACCGTCCAACAACAGAGGAAGTGGTCATGCTTTCAGTGATGGTCCATAGACCTTAATGAGGATGGGGCTTCTTGAGTGGCTTCAAAAACTCGTGTGCCTTTTCGCTGCCTTAGTAATAGAAATGACATCTTCATCCTGGCCGAGAGCACTGGAGATGAAGGGCCTCAGGAGACTCAACCACGCTAACAGCTCCGGTCCTCCATTTATTTTTTTGGGGGGAGATGTGCTCTGGTAAGTCCTGTCCTCAAGCCAGTGGGGTTTCTCCAGCTGTATGAATCCACCAGAGAGCAAAGAGAGGCACACGACAGAAAGGCTGAAGAAGAACCATAACAACAAATCACATCGAGTCAATGATCACGCTGCTCATCCAGCTAATTGTCCATTCGTCATACAGGGGAGGCCAGGAGAACTCTGCTTCCCTTTATGAGCTACACTGCTAGGGCCCTTGAAAAATAAAATGAATTGTAGAACTCCTGACCATGTATAATAACACAGACAACTTAGACCTCATTTTAACAGTGTTTGTGTACAGACTGCTTTTTCTAAGCGCCTCTTTGCCTGAAGCAAAATGAAAGACCATTTTCAAACAAATCAAACATCAGCATGTGAGTATAGCATTTCAATTTCTATTTTATTTGCCTGCCTGTCAATACCTCTGAGAAGAGTACCATTAGGTGTTCAAATGGCTGTTGAGAAACATATTTATTTGAAAAGACAAAAGGGATCTTAGAATTACTATCAAATTGTGAGTTGTACTTTAGAAACAGACCCTCTCTTTATTTGCGCTTGCCGGGGGTAAGAGAAGAGGATGAGGACTTTGGTGTTTCAGAAAGAGGGCTGAACTCTGAGACAACTCCTTTGGTTCAACGTATGTTATCTGTTTCAGAAGCTACGCTTGAAATCAGCATTTGCAGGGTACTGCATTATTTCTGTTAATCTCTGCTACAAAAATGCGTTGGATATTCTTTCTCCATCTCAATTCATAAAGCTGAAAAGCACTGGTGTGTGTGTTTGTGTGTGTGTGGGTGTGGGTGTGCTTAAGTATGATGACGTCTTCCACAAATATTTCTCTCTTCCTGGAGAAGGACACACTGTATGGTGTCCTCCTCCCGGAAGACCAGCTCATCCTACACTCAGCAGAATAATACATCGATGAGCCCAGGCTTGCTGCAAGAGTCGTCACTGCAGTCCGTTGTCTGGCATGCTGAAACTCACTCCCACTACACACCAAGCAGTAAGATTTTTGTAACATTGACGTGGTAAAATTCACGTTTTAAATCAGACATTTGACTTGCCAAGGATGTTGCAATGTTTGGAACACTGAAGGAAACTAACTTACCCTGAAGGACAAAAAGGGTAATAAAAAGAAACAAGAACAAGTTCTACGTAATTTAAAACTTTGTCTAAAGTTGTCATGGTTATGTAGCAGAGTGTTATTGTTTCTCTTTTCAAGTTTTTCAGAAACTGAATTTAAGACTTGATGACAGGAGGTGATATCTGACCTCAGCCTGACGCCACAACACTTGTCAAACCAAAATAAAACTTTGCACTCAACGGTGTGAAAACGGTGCTCGTTTTTGGATCTTAACTTTGCTCGCGCCACCAAAGAAAGGCATGTGCCACAGATCCACTCTTGGAGTATCAGTTCCCTCCCCCCAGATTCCATGGTATCAGCTCCTTGAGGCTGTTGCAGGTTTTACAAATGTGCTTCCACCTTTGAGGCTGGGTACCAGCCGAGACAACGGCCTTGTGTTCCAGTTAACCGCCATCCAGCCTAACTTCTCTGCTTTCAAGACACACACCTTAACAGGCCACGCCACACTCTTACAAAATGCTAAATTTATCTTAATCATCTGCAATTAGGTAAAATTCCACAGAGGTGATGACAATATGCACATTTCTGAAAAGTAAGCCACAAACGCAGTTGGAAAGAACTGTGGCTCCTTTAACATCTGCAGAGGTGGAGTACCTTTGTAAGTCCCATATTTTATGTGGGAAGATAGGATGTTGCAATTGAACTGGGTAAATGAGCTTGTAGAGTTCTTCCTGACTCCCCCTGTGATCTGGACCAAATTACCTGAAAGCAGAAAAAAAATTAAATCCATTGATAAAAACAAAATCCCGCTCCGGGCACCTTGCTGAGGCCCATTGTACATTTCAAACATGCGGAGGGTCACAGACACCTCCGGCGAGGACAAATAAGTTTCCTCTCTAATGCAATGTAGAACACAGAGCTGTTTGTTGCAATAGAAGGGCTTGCAGTCACTGCTGTGGTGCCTCCCATCATCTGCTACTGTGCCAAAGGTGTGTTGCCACCACTGAAATTTGCAAGGGAATGTTGAATCAAAGTTTAATTATTATTAACAATTCTGAATGTGGAATGATGTGAGTCCTGTTCTAGGTGCAGTTTTTCTGCTTAGCTCTTCTAATTATTATATGCAGTTTTTCTGCTTAGCTCTTCTAATTATTATAATTCTTTTAATTTTTTAAAAGAAATTCTTTAAAGCACACACTTACTATGCTGCAAATACATTTGCTTTTGTTATGTAGCTATATTTAGATTGTTCTGTGTTTATAATTCTGCCTGATATGAGCTCTTAAAAAAATCACCCTTTTAAACACTGACATATTTGGGGGTATGTACAGAGATGTCAGTATTTTTTTTTTTTTTTAAGAAAGGTCAGGTTAGCCCATGTGGATAAACTGACGGGTTTAATAAACAAATAATGTTTGGTAAAAAAGTAACTGTCTCCGTCAGACGTCCTAATTAACTGCCTGGGGAGTTCTTTAATACATAATCGAAATGAATTCCAGCCCCCGAGGTATAAACCTTAATATCATCTTTCCATCAGACCTTTTCACATACTTGGAGGTAACATGCATTGTTTAAGTGTATAACCCATGGTAAGGAGGCCTTCTGTTCTCAGGATCATCGATATTCCTATCAACACTCCTCATAATCTTCATGCATTTCATCCACAACAGGGGTATAACAGAGCTTAGCTCTGCGGAAATGGTGAATTACAAGGGGAAGGTGTGGAAGGACCGCGTCTTTAACTGCACTCTGTGCACGACATCTACTGTAGCACATTAATAGGTGATGAACAGCCCGGATTCAGGACTCTATAAATGCTTAACTCTTAAATGGCTGCTACATACTGGATGATTTTGAAATGTTAATAATTCAAAGGCTGGCATATTAAAAGCTAAATGTAATAAAATAGTAATCTAGTTGCAATCTACCATGGATCCATCAGAAAGAGCTTCAACAAACCTCAGTGTATTCTCTAAACTTTTAAAAGACTCTCCTTTACATGCATTATTTGCCACCATGTGAGTTACACCTGCAGAACTCTGAAACTATAATGAATACAATATTTCAAAGTATATGAATAAACAGTAGCCTACATCCTTTAAATAGAATTTCCCAAAATACAAAAAAAGTATTATGCCAGTATACAAAATTTAAGCAGAGGTTATTAGCCCACATAGACCTGTAGAATTTGTGTGTGTTTGTGTGTGTGTGTGTGTGTGTGTGTGTGTGTGTGATTTTGTTTTAGGTTTACTTACAAAACTAAAGGTCCTTGCATCTTCAACTCAACCATTTACCCATCTTACATCTCACGGCCAGTAGGGAACATTCTCAACAGATGTGGCAACAGATATACCACAAATATCTTATAGCTGACATGAATCTGCCCATGTGCTTTACTTCTTTACACTGTATTTTACACGCCTGGGGCAGGGAAAGCAGCCATATTTCGTCTGCTTGTTCCTTCTGATAGAATTTCCCTTTTGCCCCCTGTGCTGAATTTTTCAGTTTGTGTCATACGTGTTAATATGTTGTCGTGTCTGTTTATCGGCTGCTGTTTTGATCTGCTGTATATTTTTTTCCGCTATAAAGTGCTCTGTGGCAGTCCGTTGCCTGTGGCGAGATACAGGAATAAATTGAGGCAAATCTCTGTTTCACACATGACGACTGGCTGCCAGTTTAGTGTCTGAGATTCAGTATTGAAATGTCAGATCCAAACTGTTTTTACTTTCAAAAGCATTGGCACCTATACAGCATTGCAGAATATGAACAGAACGTCGTGTGCATGTAAACTGGACCACCAGCTATAGTTCTAAAACTAGCACAATAATTACTGTGTCACTTCTAATAAGTCTTACGCAAATTGTTATATAAACCAAATATCAACTGTAATGGTTCAGTTTTATTTAATACTGGCTCTGTTGCAAGGAGTTTGTAATGGAAAATTTATCTTATAGTGCACCATTTTGTTATTTTGTGTTTGGTATCCAATATTGCTTTCAATTGACTACATCAGGTAACAGTACCGTATATTTTTCTATGTAATAAATATTCACGGATGTCTTTGCTGTGTGCAAGTGTGAATCGCTAACTTAGTTCAAGACTTTAAAGAGAAGATTTTTTTTTCTCCCAGGGGGCAGTAAGACATTAGGGGAGGGAGGAGATGGATGGATAGGCGGATGGATGGATGGTGCACTGGTAAAATGAAATTGGCCTTGATATTAAAAAAGAAGGAAAAAAAAGAGCCAATAATAAAACTTTGATGGCATGAAAAGCCCCAGGCAAGAGGAAGGCTGCCGTTTTTCTTTAGCACACTGATTAATATCAGACTGAATTGCTGAATTGCTGTAAGTGAGACATCAGCTGTTGTGGGCCCCGCCTGGCCCCGCCCCCTTGCTCAGACCATAATTAACAGGACCCCGCATGGACCTGGCTCAGTGTATTGGGTGTGCTCTGACATGATAGAATGCCATGATGCACAGAGTATTTACTCTTATAGTTCCTCTTCATAACAGAACAGGGTGTGGAGTTTTGAGGAATGGCGTGCTTTTAAGGGAAAGCAAACTAAGTTATGTGTGTTTGGGGTCAGCTGTTGGTGAGCACCGATTTGTGGGATAATCTGGGCTCATCCAGCCCAAGCAGATTAGCGTGGAGGCCGAGGCCTTTCGGGAAGGAATCGCTAAGCGGGAGATGATCCCAGATCAGGCCACAAAGGACGTTTTCACTTCACGTCTGAAGCCCTCTTGCTAAACTCTGAGCATACGGTGTGCTTTCCCAACCCTCAGCAGCATCTACACACTGTCATGTGATCCAGCCTCAGCAGCATCATGGGAGCATCACGTGACCCCACATGTGCTCTGTGCTTCTCACGCATCTGCTGTAGTTACATGTTTATTTATACAAAGAGCCTGGATGAGTTAGCATGAACGCTGGAGATGGTGACATTAACTTTAAGATTCCTTCTGGCTCCCCACTTGGGAGGGAGTGTTGGTCACCATGATGGGCCGTCAGCCATCATGGGATTTCTCCAACATGACAGAAATTGGTGATCATTAAAATTCAGCACCTACC
This sequence comes from Chitala chitala, assembly GCA_025773905.1. Taxonomy (NCBI): domain Eukaryota; kingdom Metazoa; phylum Chordata; class Actinopteri; order Osteoglossiformes; family Notopteridae; genus Chitala; species Chitala chitala. The sequence continues at coordinate 1,025 of JABJVR010007028.1, read as the reverse complement.
ATTCTGTGCAATTTGTTTTAGATGTACATACATGGCTGACAGCTTTCCTGTATGACTCATTGGAATGCCTATGAAATTAGCCTTTTACCTAAAGTGCTGATGTATACTGGACTCGTCTTATTTTTTTATTCATTTATATAGCCAGTCAAATTATAACAAACTCAGCTACACAGTGGTGACAGTCACTTTCCAGTGCCTTTATAAGCATTTTAATTTAACAATCTTAGTGTGTGTCACAAGTTGAGCTGTTTTTCCCTGGCGTTATGTGTTGATGTGTATTTCTGTTCCAGAGGCAGTGATCGGACTGACCATTCCAGTTAAAGGATGTTTATTGGCTGAAGGGTCCTTGAGACAATCGATGTTTTGTTTAAGTATGTAAGAGTGAAGGCAGCATTTCACCCATCTGCTCAGCAAAAAGACACACGCATGGAGTCCGCCAGTGAGCGTGTGCTTATTGTGTTACAGAAAGCTCATCTGACGTGGTCGCTCTCTGTGCTTGCCAGACCTGAACACACACAACAACGCAGCATCCTGCTTCTCTGACGTGTAGTGCATCAGTTCCTCACGTTCTTGACGCCAGCGGTTAAGATCTAGATTTTGATCTGGGCAAAAAAAATATCCCTTCTAACAATCATTACAAAAACGGTTGTTTGGCAAACACCCAACAAAATCCCTGTCCGCTACTTTGGACACATACTCAACAATGCATCTTTTTTTCTCCCCCAAAGTTTTTTGAAGTCACTGAAGCCACGTTGGTATAGTTTGCAGCCCTGCTGACTATTTTCTCGCCTTTTCTTATCTCGGTGGAACATGTGCTGGGGTGCGCTACTAACAAACAGGAAGGGCAGTTTCCCTCCTTTACATATTTATTTGAGGGCATACACAGGATAAACAGGCAGAGGAGCTCAATTATGTATCCACCTCTAAGGCTGATTTTTTTACAACCCCCATTATGTTCTTATCTTGGGCTCTCACACAACGACTGAGGCCGTTATTTTTTTTTAATGGACAAAGAATTGTACCTG